>BHFT01019123.1:0-62381 GCA_004320025.1 Laticauda laticaudata
CCCCTGAAATTTTGCTCGTCCGCTGTGTCCTTTATGCATATGTTTTGCATCCGTCGGCCAGTGGGACCGGGCCTTAAGTGAGCACTGACTCATTCATACACAACGGACTGGAGGGTAGAGTAGGACTCTCAGAGCTTAACTGCTGAATCTGGATTATCTCTAAATGGCAGTAGAGCAAGAGTGTCAAACTCAAGGTGCGGAGGCCGGATCCGGCCAGCGGGGTGCTTAGATCTGGCCCCGTAGGGCCACCCTGGAAACAGCGAAGGACCGGCCCGTGGTGCCTCTGCCAGCAAAATTGGAGCTTGAGAGAGCTGCGCACGCCCTCACAAGTTCTGTTTTCACTGGCAGAGGGTTGCAGGATGCCATCCCAGCCGAAAACAGAGCTCGTGAGGGCCACACATGCCCTCCCCCCCGAGCTCCGTTTTCACTGGCAGAGGGTTGCAGGAGGCTGTAGCAGCTGAAAATGGAGCTTGGGAGCCACCCCTCAAATATTGGAAGACTTCTGTCATGTCTCCCCTGGTCCTTCTCTTCACTAGACTAGCTATGCACAGTTCCTGCAACCGTTCACTGTATGTTTTAGTCTCCAGTCCCCTTATCATTCTTGTTGCTCTTCTCTGTACTATTTCTAGAGTCTCAATGTCTTTTTATCGTATAGTGACCAAAACTAGATGCAGACCAAAAAGGAGCACCTATTATGTAAATCATACTGGCATGCTCAATTTGCAAATCTAGTTTTACTTAGTAGAGAAATGTAGTTATTTCACAGGCAGTCAATTCACTGCTTGAAGGGTGAGTGATAAGAAGAATACAATTAAAGCAAGAAAATCTGGTACTTACATGGGTATCATAAATGGTCAAAGCTGCCTCATAATCACCCTGCACGCATAATAATGTCAGCAGGGAGGAAGAAGAAGGAAAAAGAGTCATTAGAATTTTAATCTCTCAGATTCTAACCCAAGTAACCTGTTGTCCTAGTTGCAATTACTGTGCATTGGGATCCAAAAGAAAATGGAGAATATAAAAAGCCCAACAGACAATGATTTGTAAATACATTTCTGGCCAATCAATCAATCAAAATAGAGTTAGAAGGGACCTTGGAGGTCTTCTAGTTCAGCCCCCTGCTCAAACAGGAGACCTAATATCATTTCAGCCAAGTGGCTGTCCAGTCTCTTCTTAAAAGCCTCCATTGATGAATCACCCAAACGTCTGTAAGCAAGCTGTTCCACTGGTTAATTATCCTCACTGTTAAGAAGTTCCTCCTTAATTCTAGGTTGCTTCTCTCCTTAGTTAGTTTCCATCCATTGTTCCTTGTCTTGCCTTCAGGTGGTTTGGTAAATAAGTTGACCCCCTCCTCTTTGTGGCCATCTCTCAAATACTGAAATACTGCTTTCATGTTATCCCTAGTCCTTCTTTTCTCTAGACTAGCCAAACTAGGCAAGGGAAGAAGGTTTTCCTAGCCCAACCCTTTCATGTGAGTCTTCTTAGCACTGTGGTTGCTAAAATCACTTCCACCATCAGCTTCAGGAAATAGCCACACATATGCAACAGGTCCCATCGTCCCACTAGAAAAACTAAACCAGCACGCTCCGCAAAAAACACACACAAACCGGATGTCACATCTGCCCCAAGATTATTTTGTTGTCAAAGCGAAATCCATGGTTGATTCTCATGGTTTAATTTTAGCTGCTGGCAAATGGCCCCGATTCCATCCCAGTTGCACATCTAGAGTATGATTTGCTGTCACAAAAAGGCCTGATTAACATATTTATTTCTACTGCTTGGTGACAATGCCAAATGTCTACGGAGATTTTCAGACATCCAGGTCATGGTTGTTTCAAAAGTGCCTTTTTTTTTTCCAAGAGGCAACTGGACTTTCTTGTTTTTCTTTGAAGATGTTTCACTTCTCATCCAAGAATCTTCTTCAGACCTGAGGAAGCTTCTTGGATGAGAAGCGAAAAGTCTTCAAAACCAGAAAGTCCAGTTGCCGCTTGGAAAAAAACAATCATCTTTGGTATGCCAACTTTCCACTTTCCATATGCATTTCATTCCTTCTGAAAGGATAGATAGTGGTGGAAGAATCTGCTTACCTTTTCAATAAAGTAGAGAGCCCAGTGCCAGTAATTATGGCAAGCAAGCATATCACTGTCCTGGAATGGAGAAAGCACAACCATTACAAGCTTTCTGGTCCAACCAAAAGATAAACACCCTCCAGAATTATATTATCATAATCTATCATAAGAGAAATGTCAGGATAATCAACCCAAGATTGGTCTTGTCTGTTGATGTTCCAGATGTGAAGCATTGCCCCATCCCTCTCCTGATGCTGACAGACCCTGTTGCAATATTCATTCTCAGAACCGTCTGCTAAGATAGATCAGGATATAAACTTCCATATTCCTGAAGGATTGGAGTAAAGCAAACAGTGACTTGACTAAGACCTGCTAGCAATGTTGCAATAGTGACAAGATCTGAATGGAGAGTTTTCTCACCACCAATCCTTTAGCTCAGGGGTGTCAAACTCGAGTTCATTGAGGGCTGCATCAGGGTTGTGTTTAACCTCGGGGGGGGGACCAGAGTGGGCATGGCTGGGGTGGACATGACCAACTTGACGTCACTCATGTGGTGGCCAAGTTCTAAGGCAGGATTTCCCTCAGACTCTCCCTCCCTCTCATTATAATCTCCTTCCTTCCTTCCTTCCTTCCTGTCATGCCCCTGGTAGACACTGAGGAAGAGGAAGAGGAGGAACAGCCAACAGGGAGTGGAAGTGTGGCTCCAGAGGTGGTGGAGGAGGCTGGGGAAGGGCAGAGGCGAGCTTTGAGCAGACAGAGAAGGATCCAGCCCATCCACTATCCATCCTAGTCGCACGCAGGGAGGGAGAAGGATCATGGGAAAAGCGAGTCTCATCAAGAGGAAATGTGGCTTGTAGCTGGGAGGTCCTATGTACATAAGTTTGTAAACTGTGCCAGTAAGAATTGCTAGCAGTCAAAGTTTAGTGTTTAGACTTTGAAAGAGGTTATCTTTGCTGGTGTTTTTCCCATGAGACTCTCCTCGATTATTTTCCTGGAGTTTATGATTAATCTTGGCCTGCTTCGGAACTCTTGTCAATGAGGTTGGTGTTTTGTTCTTTTTGCCTCATTATTTACTTTTGTAACTTTAAACTGTGCCAAATAAAACAGTAAGTTAAGTCGAGCCTTTATCAGACTTTAATGTATGTTTGAGTTTTGGGTTATTTTGAGACACTTCGGGTCTTCACAGTTCCTTTCCTTCCTCCCTTTTCTTCCCCTCTTTCCTTCTTTTCCTTTCTGGTCTCTTCCCATCTTTCCTTTTTTTTTTTCTTTTCTTTCCTCTTTCCCTTTCTCACATTCCTGTCCCTTCTTGAACCTCAAATGCAAAGGGGGAAACATTTTTCTTTTTGTTTTGTTTTTGTTTTGTTTGTTTTGCTAGTCTTCTGTCAGCAAAAAACAGAGCTCCAGGGAGCTGTGCGTGGCCTGCCTGGCCCCCATTTTGGCACACAATGTCTCCGTGCTGTTTTTTGCCCAAGGCGAAAACAGGCCCTGGTGTTGTATTTTGGGGCTGTTTTCAGCCACAACACCTCTCTGCTAGCAAAAATGGAGTATGGGGGGCAGTCTTTCCCTCTTTCCAGGGTGGCCCCACCCGCGGGCCAGATCTAAGCATTTTGCAGGCTGGAGTTTGACATCCCTGCCTGCCCGATGGATCACCAAACATGGATCATTTCATTTCCTTGCTTTTTTTTGGTTTCCTAATCAGTCTCCTGCGAACAATCCAAGGTTAGCAAAACAGATCACACACAAGGCCCCAATAATAAATCAAAGTGCAACAAAAATCTAGACCATTGATAAAAGCATTCAAAATCCGCTAATGATCTGCAAGTATCATTGAAACAGCTCTCCACATACACAAAAAACAGGGCCAATGCTTCAGTCACCATCTTGACTCTTTTGACCAACCTGCAGGCATCCTTTAAAGAACCACTATTGCTACCTATTGTGACACGTGCCAAAGTGCACCACAAACCCTTCAGGCTGAGAGGAAGCTGGCAGACATTTTAAAATAGCCAGTAGATGGTTACCTTCCAGTTGTTTTCAGTTTGTTTCATGAACGCCAGCCCACTCTTTAAATCCGCTTTCATTTCATTCACGTGAGCCAAAGCGTGGACAGACCAAGCATCTCTCTGATTGATGGCTAAAGCCTAATTGAAGAATGCAGAGAAAAGAAAATTATACATTCTAATGAAGCTGTCATCGCATTACGAGGAGAGCTTCACATGAGACTTAGTTACATTTTCATGAGTAATAATGTTGGAGAACCCCCAAATTCAGATTCAAGTGAGTGAGGTGTAAAGGAGGGTAGAGCTAGGTTTGGGGTGGCTGAGGAAGGAAGCATTAAGAGGAGAGTTGCAGGAAAGATCACAAATCCTGAGAAAGTCAGAAGCACAAAAGAGGAATTCAAAAGAACACCATCTTGAATTTGTTTAGTGTTAAGCTGGGACAGAGTAGAACTCAACCAAGCTTTCAAGATTCTGTTATTCTGCTTTATTTAATGCATAAAAAGCATTGCCCAAATCCTTGTGTATTAACAGATTAACAGATATTCAGAGTTGGAAGGGACCTTGTCGGTCATCCAGTCCAACCCCCACCCAAGCAGGAGACCCTACACCATTTCTGACAAATGGCAGACCAATCTTTTCTTGAAAGTCTCAAGTGATGAAGCTCCTACAACTTCCGAGGGCAACTTCTGTTCCATGGGTTGATTGTTCTCACTGTCAGAAAGTTTCTCCTTGTTTCCAGGTTGAATCTCTCCTTGTTCAGTTTCCATCCATTGTTCCTTCTCTAGCCTACAAGCACTTTAGAAAATAGCTTGACCCCTTCCTCCCTGTGGCAGCCCCTCAAATATTGCAAGACCGCTATCATGTCTCCCCAGGTCCTTCTCTTTACTAGACTAGCCAAGCCTAGTTCCTGTTCTTCATATGTTTTAGTCTCCAGTCCCCAAATCATCCTGGTTGCTCTTCTCTGCACTTTTTCTAGAGTCTCAACATCTTTTTTGTAATGTGGTGAACAAAACTGAGTGCAGTACTCTAAGTGTGGTCTTACTAAGGTTTTATAGTACCTCCCTTGATCTTGATTGTATCCCTCTGTTAATGCAATTTAGGATTGCATTCGCTTTTTTGACTGCTGCTGCACATTGCTGGCTCATATTTAGCTGGTTGTCCACTAAGACTCCAAGATTCCTCTCACAGTTACTGCTATTAAGCTTGATTTCACTCAGTCTATATGTGTACTTTTGGTTTTTCTTGCCTAAGTGTAGGACTTTACTTTTCTCTATATTGAATTTCATTTTATTAGATGTGGCCCAGTGTTCTAGTCTGTCTAGATCCATCTTGGGTGTTAGCTATTCCTGCCAGCTTAGTAAGTTCCCCTTTTATTCCCTCATCTAAGTTGTTAATGGAGATATTGAAGAGTACTAGGCCTAAGACAGAACCTTGTGGTACCCTATTGCTTACTTCCCTCCATGAAGACTTCGACCCATTAAGGACTACTCATTGAGTAGGTTTGTCAGCCAGTTGCAAGTCCATTTAGTGGTGATGCTATCTATTCCACTTTTTTCTAGCTTGTGTTTCTTAACCTAGGCTGCCTCACAGTCCTAAGATCAATCTTGAACCCTGTCTGAGTTTCCTTCTTTCCCATCTTTTACTTAACAAAATTAAGGTGAGGTTCTTTTCAGTTTTGTTCTCACACTTCCCTCTTTCTCATGACTGTATAACATTTTGTGCAAGTGTATTGCAAAAGCCACCATCAACTTGTTCACTCCTACTCTATGTCAGTGATCATCCCTACATTACTTTACACCAGGCTGGCTGATATATGAGCAAAAAGTTCAGAGGACACCTGTTCTTCAGGGTTCCTGGAAGAAATGAAGCTGGTGACTTCAGAAGATCCTCTGCACTGATGAAGAGAAGAAGCTGAGTTTGGGTCAGCTCAACAAGAGGCCCAACTGGGTGCATGTCCTCTCTGAAGGTTCCCAAGTGTAATCTTTGGTTTTCACCTGGAGGACTTCTGAACACCCATCTTTCCACAAGAAAAACAATTAAGTTTGGACTCATCAGCGGAACCTCAAATCAGAAGCAAGAGTCATCAAAGTTTTCATCCCATCCTTCTTCCACTTGGTCAGTTTTCACTTGGTCAGTTGTCACTCTTTCTCCCTCTCTGTCAATCTCACTGGGATCATAACATTCCTGTAAATGCTTCAGTAGAACTACAGGTTTTTTTTCTGTAGAGGGGTATGTGAAATATACTCTAGTTAGACAAGAAAACATAATGCTCAGACAATTTGCGTTAAGAGCATCAGTTCTGGTTCTTCTTTGCCCCTGGGAGCAAAAATCAGGGTAGCAACCAACATTTTGGAAATCTCAAAGGAATATCCTGTTGAGCTCTGAGGAAATTAACACAGTCACATTTGCCATCAAGAACCATTCTCACACATCCAGGATGGCAAAAATAAAATCAGACAATGTTTGATAGAGCTTCTTCCAACAAATTCTATTTAAAGGCTGAAACTTTTTCTGTAGCCAAGGATGGAATTCATGGAAACGTCGGCCTTTGAATAAAACACGTGGCTCAGAAAGATATTATCAATCCCTTCTGATTTTTCTCTCTCCCCTGACTCAGGTTCTCTGTCAAGAAATGAAAAGTAAGATTTGCACAGGTCTGGTTTCAGTTACCTGATAAGCCAGCTTCTCAGCACGGTCGTAGAAATTGGTTTCGACCAAGCCAAAAGCGTACATGCCTTTAATGTAGCTAAAGGAAAAAAGAGAAAACTTTCACATAAAAGGTTAATCAGCAGTGCTTTGATATGCCTCTTCAAAGCAATATTTTTGACTTTCGCTGATAGGCCAAGTCAGTCTGGTTTAGGGTTAGAGGTCATTGAATTCCCAAACCAGATCAAGTTAAACAACTCCAGATAATATCCTAACTTTGGGGTTTATCTTGAGGGGCCATGGCATGACTCCCCTCTCCCTGCCTCACCTAGGGCTGAATCTGTAGTCTGCTGAAGGTGAGTAGTGAGCCTTCAAAAAGTCCTTGAAGTTGGGGATGGGAGGAAGGCAGCAGGACAAGTTTCTCTGCAGGTTGGACTAGAAGATTTCCAAGGTCCCTTCCAACTCTGTTATTCTGTATTCTATTTGTGCTTTAGCAAGATAAACAGGGCTACAATTTGTTTAGGGGCCATGTCCTGTCTGAACATGGGATAATTTAACATGGCCAATATATTCACCAAGCACGAATGCTGAGCAGGTGGACTTTCTTCTGTGTTTCATCACAAGTTTGCTAATGGAATCCTGATTCATTCCATTCTTTCACAGATCTTCTACCCAGTTCTTCCATCTTCTCTTGTGGTTGTTAACACACACGCGCATGCACACATACACAAAACCCTCTTAAGGAGGGGAAACTAGGATACTTGGGTGTGAAGGGCATTTTTGGGAAAGCAAATGGTGTCATACGATGCAAATGGTGGTGTTGCGATGACACAATGCATGCAACATCACTGGAGCTTGGACCAATGTGGGAGGAGAAACATGACAAAAAAAAGCAGGGAAGAAAGAAAATGGAAGAACAATTGTGAATAGAAACCCTTCACACTGGAACCATTTGTGTTACACTAGTGGAAAAATAATAGCTTATAAAACATGGAGCTCAAATTTGGCTCTAAAAGGTAATTCTACTGACTCACTTTTACACTTATGATTAAGAAGTAGGATATATTGCAGCCTTAATTATTTTTTTAAACTGAGGAACACAATTGGTGCATAAGCGCACCAATGTGCCGACCATCCTTGTCCTATTGTTTCTTTTTATTTTTCTCATATGTATTCATTTCATGTATTCATAACTATGTTATACCTGTTGTCTTATACTCGCTTGACAAAATAAACAAAATAAATAAAGAAGATTGTATCAGGAACGAAAAAGGGCCTTACCTACTAAGAGGAATATCTGGAGTCCAGTAACGATAAACTCGGGCAATTGAGTCTCTCATTTGAGTCTGGGATCCCATATAAAAATAGCCATCATGGGCAAATTTTAGGGCCAACATGTCAGTTGGATTGCTCTGTAGGATTTCTTCCCACGTATCACAGGCTTGGTTGATCTGCCTGCAGAAGAGAACAGTTTACAAATTAATGGTCTCACCAGGCTGTTTAAGTAAAACTAGTCTTCAACGTACGTGTCAGATAGTGCTCCATTCAAAATCCAAGAAAGACACCCTTAGACTGCATTGTTATAGAGAAAAGGACTTTTACTGGACATCAAGCGGTAGCATCAAAAGAATTCTAGATGCGAGGATTTATGCGCGGAAATCACATATACAAAGTTATGGCAACAGTCCCACCCACAATAGTTCAAACGGTCCATCCAATCGAAGATGTGAATGCTGTCATGTGGAGCATCTTCAGGTGGTGATGCAGACATCTGGCTGTTGACCTTGGCCGAGTTTGATAAACAGTTGCAGTTGCGCAGGAAGAAAGTGTTGTGGTTAGCCGGCAGCAGGTGCAGACGGCTGAGGAAAGCAAGGACTCAGATGAGGGGCTGGGAACATTAGGGAGTGGATTGCTGCCTTCAGAGACTGTGGGGGCTGGCAGCAGTGATGAGGAGGTTCCTGAGGAGCCTGTGCCAAGTGCAGTGCACGCAGGATAGCTCGTAGGAAAAAGCAGCTGCAACAGCATGGGTGACTCAGGAGTAAGGCTGCAAAGTAATGGCCCCTCCTTCAAGAAGATAAAAGCCAGCTGTGAACGAACATACTTTGCAGAAGGCAAAGATGTTTTGAACTCAGCCTTGTGGACATTACAGTCGGCATTTGAAGACTCTTGTAAATTATTTCTTATCTGTTATTTTTTGTCAGACTTGAAAAAACTTGGCAAGGCTCTTTCTTGTTGGAGCTAATTAGTTGGAAGCAGCCTTTTATCTGTGAAGAAACAGGATTCTTAGCTGAAACTTAAACAGATTATACTGCTGCCTTTGTCTTGTGTTTGCTTTCTTAAAACCAGGTTTGGGTCAGAACAGCAAGCAAATAGACATAAACCATAAAGTTTTCCCCAAGTTATACAGTTCATTCTCTAAAGCCTCCAGCACACTTCCCACAACCACAAAGCCCAATTGATTCACCCTCCCCCCATTACTATGGCAGCCAAAAAGATAAGAAGAAGAAAAGAGAAAAGAAAAGAATAGTCTTGAAGGCTGACAATACCACCACAATTGAACCCAAAATTTATGTTGAG
Source organism: Laticauda laticaudata (assembly GCA_004320025.1). Taxonomy (NCBI): domain Eukaryota; kingdom Metazoa; phylum Chordata; class Lepidosauria; order Squamata; family Elapidae; genus Laticauda; species Laticauda laticaudata. The sequence continues at coordinate 9,293 of BHFT01019123.1, forward strand.
AAGTGAGAAATTTGTTTTGCCCCATTTTATGACCTTTCTTTGCCACAGTTGTAAAGTGAATCACTGCAGTTGTTAAATTAGGAACACAGTTGTTAAGTGAATCTGGCTTCCCTGTTGATTTTGCTTGTCTGATGGTCGCAAAAGGGGATCATGTGACCCTGGGACACTGCAACCATCACAAATGAGAGTCAGTTGCCAAGCATCCAAATGTAAATCATGCGACCAAGGGGAGGCTGCAACAATAAGTGTGAAAAATGGCCATAAGTCATTGTTTTTCAGCACCATTGTAACTTTGAATGGCGACTTTCTGACAATCAAGGTTCACAGGGAAGCCAGATTCACTTAACAACTGTGTTACTAATTTAACCACTGCAGTGATTCACTTAACACCTGTAGAAAGAAAGGTCTTAAAATGGGGCATGATTCACTGAACAAATGTCTCACTTAGCAACAGAAAGGTTGGGCTCAATTGTGGTCATAAGCCGAGGACTACCTGTAAATGTAGGCCATTTTTTTTTAGTTTACTTGATTGTCATCGTGCCTCGTACAATGAAATCAAATACCATCTTCAGTGCACAAAGTGACCATGAAAATAAACACAAACACACATCCTTCACCCTCCACACATTGAACCGAAAACCCCCGACACCACACCAACACTGCACTATGCAGCAGAATTCAAAAGAGCTCCTGCCCTGGGATAGAAGCTGTTTTTCAGCCTATTTGTCCTTGTTTTTATTATCCTGTACCGTCTGCCAGATGGTAATAGTTAAAAAAAAAAAAAAGGGTTCCCAGGATGAGATGGATCTTTAATAAGAATGTTTTGAACTTTCTTAAGGCAGCGGGAACTATAAAGCTCTTCCAAAGAGGGGAGAGGGCAACCAATGATCTTCTGGGCAATGACTTTGACCCTCTGGAGTGCTTTCCTATCTGCCCCTGTGCAATTGGCAAACCATATAGAGGTGCAGTAAATTAAAATGCACTCGATGGTGCAGCAGTAGAAGATCACCAGCAGTTTTCCATTCAGTTGTTCTTTTCTGAGAAGTCTCAGGTAGCATAATCTCTGCTGCGCCCTTTTGACCAGGGCTGCAATGTGAGCATCCCAGGTCAGGTCCTCTTTTAAGATAACACCCAGAAACCTAAAACTGCCCACTTGCTCCACTTGGCCTCCATGGATAAGCAAGGACTGGATGTCTGATCTGTTCCTTTTTGCTGAGCACTCAAAAAATGTGATCATATGATTGGAGAGTCTGCTGACAGAAACCCAGGCCCTTGGGAAGTCCGTCGTTAACTTCAAATGGTCACAAAGTAATCAGTTCTAAGTCGAAGACTAACTGTATAATTTCTGATCCACTGACCTTCTGATTCACTGCTAAGTTTTGGGAAGGAGAGAGGTGGCTTTAAGTCTGAACACTCTTAAGGAGGCTTTGCTGGAGAAGACTTAACTTAAGAATTTAGAACAACTTTATTGTCACTAAACGTAAGCTAATTGGCATTCATTAAAATGAAATTTCATTGCATTTAGCTCTCAAAGGATCACCACCGCCAATATATACTACATAAAACATGAAAAAATAAATAAATACAAAATTATGCACATACCCACATGTTCCTGTTCCCTAATTAAATCATGAGCCTCCAGCCAAGCTTAAAAAAACTCCAAAGATTTATTAGGAGCAATATGCCGGCATTAACCTAAATGGAACCAACTCTGGCATACGCAATTCAGTCACCTGTGACTGTGTTTCCCCACTCCCACTCTGGGTGTATCATAAATCAGATTCTCCAATAAAGCTCATTCACGGACCAGATGTCATCAATCACGTTCTCCAATGAAGGATGGCCAGAAGATCCGGTAGCCTAGCTACAATCTTTTAAAGATAATTGTGGAATGTAGTTCTGGTTTTACTGCCATATTGCTCCTACAGATTCCCGCCTCCCTGTTTATGGCAACTTGAAAACAGGTATAGGAATGTTTTACGAGATGACACACACGTATATTATATGACCTGGGGAAACAATACAGTCTAATTCGGATGTATACATATACATGGCGAGAGAAACGAATCTTGCAAGTTTAGCAGACATATGGCCTAGCCCTAGGGAACAAAGCAGTTACAGAATCTGCTAGAAATACTTTGAAACCTCTTCCCAGAGGTGAAACAGACCATAAAGGTGTGTGGGGTCTTTAACGATGCTTTGAGTTCTAAGCACATAGCACTTATAAGCAGTATTCTGAATGACAGGAAGTGAGCTTCCTATAATCTTCTTGGCTGTCCTTACCACTCTCTGTAGGGACTTTCTATCTGAGGCACTGCAGCCACCAAACCAAACAGTGATGCGATTTGTTCAAACACTCTCAGAAAGTTGTGCTCTCCTCATTTGACACTGGAAATGCAAGTGCTGGGTTGCATGCTTCACTAAGAATGATGTGCGCAGAGGCCATTTCAGATGGAATTTTTCAGAGAAAGAGTTGAACTTCAAAACATTCCCATTTGCCCGGTTTAAGTTCAAAAACAGAGATCTCGCTGCAAAGGTATGTCAATGGGCAACAGTCAGTGGAGTACGAAAAACCCAAACCAGAAATCCACCCCAAAGGGGGGAAATTTGCACAATGTCTCCTTTGCAATGGAGACCTCAGAGAGAAGCTACTTATTCTATGGACATCTATCGACTTAGAGTTAACCGCAAATGCAAAACGCAATTCATCCAAGGAACAACATACCCACGAGCAAAGAGCTCCACAGCAGACACGTGCATTTTCTCCCGCTCGCTCAAGGGCTGAGAGTGTGAAAGTGACACCATGTTCTTGATGGCATTGTCCAGTTTCTTGTCCAGCCGCACCGAACTCCCAGTACCAATTAGGACCAAACCATTGGCAATCACATTGCCCATGACTGCCAATAAAGAACAGACGGTTTTTCAAGTCTTTAGACAGGTTGGCAGCAAATCAACCAACCAACCGATTATTCAACCAACTGACAATATTTTTATGAAATTAAAAGCTTAATGCGAATCTTTTAAAAAAAAACCTGTTATACTCCAGGTTGTATTTGTATATGATATTGTAAGTGTTTAAAGGATAAAATGAAGGAAGGAAGGAGGAAGATGTGGGAGGAAGGGAAGGAAGGAAGATAAGGGAAGGAGGAAGGGAGGAAGAACATGAGGGAGGGAGGGAGGAAGGGAGGAAGATGAGGGAGGGAGGAAGATGAGGGAGGGAGGAAGGAAGGAAGGAAGATGAGGGAAGGAGGAAGGAAGGAAGATGAGGGAGGGAGGGAGGAAGGAAGGAAGAAGGTGAAGTGGAAAACTCTTGGCAGAACCAGATTTAGCAGAACCATGCTAATGCCATTCAGACCACAATTTTAGGTGCCTCAACCAGAACCTGCTCCCAAATGAACGTGTAAAATAATGGAAAGCTAACGATCAACCTTTTCCATGCCAAGAGTTTGCCTCTGCTGCTGCACTAGAAAAACTATTCCAGGCTTTCACATCTGTGTTCCCAATTTTCTTGTGGTGGGCCTGCTGCATTTTATATCGAAGTGCTGAAATTCAGGAGAGGACATGCCATATCCCCTAGAATTCTAAGCGATTCTACATCCTGGATCCTTCCCAAATTACCCTGGAAGGCCTGCTTACCAAAGTTAGGATCTGCAACCTGTAGTTTTGAAAGGGTTCCTTCCAGGCCCCCGAGACTCTGGTCGTTTGTCCAAGTCACATACTGGAGTAAAGAAAAGAACTCTTGTCAGTGAAGAATCCAAAGAAAACTTTTTTGTGAAAGAGATCGAGGAATGACAACTTTAGCTAAAAAGCCACTTCTTCCAAATGGGGCCATGTAGCAAAATATTCTTAAGGCTGCTACTTTATTTCTATATTTAAAAAGTTTAAATTTATTTTTTAAAAAATACTAGTGGGTTTTGTTTAGCTTCTGTTTATTTGGTCATTAAACTGACCACTAGTCTTTGAATTTCTTTTACAAAGTCTTCCAACCGTGTCACGAGCACTATGAAGAATTACATGCTTTAATTTCAAAAATTTACTTCCAGGATTTCCATGCAAAATGCACTTTCAAATTCAGCAAACATTTATTCAATTTGATTTTGTTTAACACGTACAGGAACTTGCACCTGACCAAATGAAAATTTGCCAATTGCACAGGGGCAGATAGGAAAGCACTCCAGAGGGTCAACATCATTGCCCAGAGGATCATTGGTTGCTCTCTGCCCTCTTTGGAAGAGCTTTAGAGCTCCCTCTGCCTTAAGAAAGTTCAAAACATTTTTAGTAAAGATCCATCTCATCCTGGGAACCCTTTCTTTTAACTATTACCCTCTGGCAGATGGTACAGGATAATAAAAACAAGGACAAATAGGCTGAAAAACAGCTTCTATCCCAGGGCAGGAGCTCTTTTGAATTCTACTGTATAGTGCAATGTTGGTGCGGTGTTACAGGTTTTCAGTTCAATGTGTGGAGTGTGAAGGATGTATGTGTTTGTGTTTGTTTCATGTTCATGGGCATGATGTGCACTGAAGATGGTGTTTGATTTCATTGTACGAGGTGCAATGACAATAAACTAAAATGGCTTCTTTTCACTCTTTAGAATAATAGAATTGGAAAGGACCTTGGAGGTCTTCTAGTCCAACCCCCTGCCTAGGCAGGAAACCCTACACCACTTCAGACAAATGGTCATCCAACATCTTCTTAAAAACTTCCAGTGTTGGAGCATTCACAACTTCTGGAGGCAAATTGTTCCACTGATTAATTGTTCTCACTGTCAGGAAATTTCTCTTCAGTTCTAGGTTGTTTCTCTCCTTCATTGGTTTCCACCCATTGCTTCTTGTCCTGCCCTCAGGTGCTCTGGAGAATAACTGGACTCCCACTTTTTTGTGGCAGTCCCTGGAACACTGTTATCATGTCTTCCCTAGTCCTTCCTGCCAAAATTGCCAGCACAGAAAATTTGTCTTAAAGATGCCACAAGCCTCTTTGGATTTGCCCAAAAAATATCGATGAAGTTAGTATTTTGTGAGGTATATTCATTAACTTGCAGGTTAACGAATGGTACCAATTTTTCTGCAGGGTGTTTTAAGAAACCTAAGCATGAAAGAAGGATCTGAGAAACATGAAGATCAAGGGAAATAAAACAGATCAAACAGTCAATAGCTAATAGCGTTAAAAGATCATTCAGGAAATAGCTATTGGCAAGAACATACTGTTTTTTCTGAATGGTTAATGAACATATACGCTGATTGAGAATTAAACCTTTCTCTCCCTTCAGGCATTTTTGAATGAATTGTATTTTAGCCGTGTCCAGATTGTAACCCAAACTGACTAGGATTAAGTCTGTTTGTTCAAGAATGTTTGCCATCCGGCCACAAATAGCAATAGCACTTACACTTATATACCGCTTTACAGTGCTTTACAGCCCTCTCTAAGCAGTTTGCAGAGTCAGCATATTGTCCTCATTTTACCCACCTCGGAAGGATAGGTTGACTGAGTCAACCTTGAGCCTGATGTGATTTGAACTACCAAATTGCAGTCAGTAGAAGTAGCCTGCAGTACTGCAGTCTGACCACTGGGCCACCATGGCTCATCCATCATAGCATGTTCTTGGAACAAAAAGTTCCCCACTTATTGCCTGGATATTTCTGGTTTGATTTCCTTTTGTGTGCGGCCACTGATAAAAGAGAATTCTTAGGGGGGATACTTCATATCTGCTACCCATTCACAATTGACCCCTTCCCAAAAATGTCACACGTGTATATTTGTCGTCTAGAGAGAATTGTACACAAGACACCAGTTTGTGCATCTTATTTTTCAAAAAGGGGGAAAGAAAAGTAAGCATCCTGACACATACACACCCTGTATCTTCCTTTGCATGTATGAAGTGCTAGGAAACATGTCAAAAACTATAACCGGAATCAAAATAACACAGTTCGAAGGGAACTTGGAGGTCTTCTAGTCCAACCCCTTGCTCAAACAGGAGAATCTATTCTATCCCATTCCAAACAAGTGGCTTTCCCGTCTCTCCTTAAAAGCCTCCAGTGATGAAGCACCCATCAACTTGCTTGCCTTTATGGTATAAAACTCTTGCCATTTTCCCTTATCCTTGTCACAATGTCTGCCACTGACCATTAGCAATGTAAGAAATAAGTAAACTCAAAAATAAAATGAGAATGAAAAAATAAAATGAAAAATAAAGAGGCTGAAAGGTTTCACAAATGGGGGTTGGACTGGATGACCTGCAGGGTCCCTTCCAATTCTGTTAATCTGTTATCAAATGAAATATAGCTCTCAGTATATACATGCTTTGCTTTTATACTTTTAACATGCTGCATTGTTAAGCCTTTTTATATTTTTATCTTATGCCTTTTATGTTATTACGTTGTTTTTTTGGAGGGATTGTTATAATCTCTTTGGAAAAAGAAAGAGGCCCTGATGAGGGGATGCTACATTCCTTAACGCTGAGGAAAGATGCCACGTGGGAAGCCAAAGTAAGAGGTACGGAGGGGTACGGATGAGAACATAACACAAGGAGATAATTCACCCTGGAGACATCCTGCAACACCCAAGGGCATATCCAATGAATTTGAAGTTGGGAGGGAATGAGTCTCAAGGAGGAGGGGACTTGGGTGAGGAGATGAAACTGTATATAAAGTGTGTTTTGGAATTTAAAGATGTGGCTTTTGATTTTGAACCTGCTTGTTCAAAAGGTGCTTTGCAAACCGTTTATTATTTCTTTTTGAATAAATTCTCTTTGTTTTCAATGTTCCAAGTTTCTTTTGTTGGCTTTGAGTTATTTCCAACAGTAATAAAAGAATGTTTATGCCTGTCTCGTCAGTAATCTTTTCCTCATCCCCACCTGAGTCAACGCAGCATCAAACAGTTTACAAGCGTCGTTATTGGTGGTTGAAAGGACGAGTCCGGCATCCTGCCAGGCCTGGAAAAGATGCAAAATGGAAAACTGAAGCAGAAGCACAAAATACAGAAGACACACAAAAGAAAGACGCTTTTCTCAATTCAAATGGTTGTTTATGTTGCGTTTTCCCCCTTTTTCTTTAACAACAAAGAGGCCTAACATCTATACAACTCTGGTAAATGTATTTTTTCATTACCTTCAATGGGTTAAAGTATAGTACAGGTGCTCCAATTGAATTCAAAGTTTCCGTTGCTAAGGAAGACAGTCGTTAAGTGAGATTTGCCCCATTATACAACGTTTCCTGCCAGAGTGGTTAAGTCAAACATTGTACAGGTAGTCCTTGACTTACAATAGTTCATTTGGTGACGGTTCAAAGTTACAACGGCACTGAAAAAAAAGTGACTTATGATCGTTTTCAGAGTAATGACTATTGCTGCTTCTTCATGATCATGTGATCAAAATTCAGGTGCTTGGCAGCCGCTTCATGCTTATGACCGTTGCTGTGTCCCAAAAGATCACGGGACTTTTTGCTTACCTTCAGACAAGCAAAATCAATGGGGAAGCCAGATTCACATAACAACCAGGTTACTAACTTATCAATTGCAGTGATCCACTTAACAACTGAGGCAGGAAACATGTAAAAATGGGGCAAAACTCATTGAAGAAATGTCTCACTTAACAACATAAATTTTGGATTCAATTACGGTTGTAAGTCAAGGACTACCTGTAGTTGTTATTACACGACTGTGTAAGTGAATCTGGCTTCCCCATTGATTCTGTCAGATTCTTAAAAGCCTGCAGTGATGGAGCACCCACAACTTCTGAAGGCAAGAAATGTCTCCTTAGTTCTACGTTGCTTCTCTTCTTGATTAGTGTCCATCCATTGCTTCCTGTCCTGCCCTCAGGTGCTTTGGACAATAGCTTGACTCCCTCTCTTCATTGAGGCAGGCCCTCAAATATATGAACGGTGCTATTATGCCATCCCTAGACAAATCCAATTCCTGTAACCATTCTTCATATGTTTTAACCTCCAGTCCCCTAATCATCTTGGTTGCTCTTTTCTGCACTGTTTCCAGGGTCTCTACATCTTCTTTATAATGTGGTGATCAAAACCGGATACAATATTCTAAATGTGGTTTCACTAAGGCTTTATAAAGCGGTACTAATACTTCATTAGTACCGCTTTATAAGTACCTCATTAGTACCTCAGCCACCACGAGGGACATGGTGGCTGAGGGAAGCGGTAGCTCGGTGGCTAAGACGCTGAGCCCGTCGATTAGAGAGGTCGGCAGTTTGGCAGTTCGAATCCCTAGTGTTACGGAGTGAGCTCCGGTCTTCTGCCAACCTAGCAGTTCGAAAGCATGTAAAAAATGCTAGTAGTAAAATAGGGACTCCTTTGGTGGGAAGGGAACAGTGTTCCATGCGCCTTCGGCATTTAGTCATGCCGGCCCCATGACCACGGAGACGTCTTCGGACAGTGCTGGCTCTTTGGCTTTATAACGGAGATGAGCACTGTTCCCTAGAGCCGGAAACAACTAGCACATATGAGTGAGGGGAACCTTTACCTTTACTTTAAAACTTTATGTGATCTTGATTCTATCCCTCTGTTAATGCAAACTATGATTGCGTTGGCTTTTTTGGCCGCTGCCGCACACTGCTAGCTCATATTTAAGTGATTATCCACAAGGACTCCAAGATCCCTCTTTCAGATATTGCCACTGAGTCAGGTTTCACCTAATCTGTATCTGGACATTTGATTTTTTTTTCTTGCCCAAGTGTAAAACTCTACATAGACTGAATTGTCTATGTGTTAGAAGGGGCCCAAGTGTTCAACTTTGTCGAGATCCATCTAGATCTTGGGCCTATCTTCTGGAGTGTTAGCTAGTTTACTGTTATCTCCAAATTTGCTGAGTTCTCCTTCCATCCCCTCACCTGAATCATTCATGAAGATGTTGAAGAGAATTGGGCCTAAAAATAAAACTGAGGTACCTCCGTGCTTTCTTCCTTCCATGCAGATGACCATATGTTGAGTGTAATTTGTCAACCAGCTACAAATCCATCTGATGGGTGATGCTGTCTATCCCACATTTTGTTTTAGTTTACTAAGAAGTAGCTTGCGGTCTACTTTGTCAAATGCCTTACTGAAAAGGTTTTGATTCACAGCCACCCCTGCGAATGCCGTTGGCTTTTAGCACTATGGGAATACATCCTGAGACAAAATTTATCATCATTACCCAACTAGGGTTTTGAAATTCTTCCCCCAGGAGCCAAGACAGACATAATTGCTTTTCATAAAAGCACGACTGTTTCTCTCAAAAGACATGGCAGGCAGAAAAGAGGTAGCATAAATCTTTCTTTGATTTGAGCTAAACACCTGCTCACTTCAAGTTGCTTTCTTGGCCTCACCATTCCCTTCTTCTGGGATGTCCTTTTGATTCTCCAATTAGCCCAAGCCTGGGATCTCCTCGTAGTCTCCCATCCAAGCATTTAAAGAAGCCCAATCTTGCATAGCTTTATATGTTCAGAAAATCATGCTTTTATCTGTCTGGCAGTCTATCTTCCCCTCCATCCCATAATCTACTCTTGCTTCAATCAATCGTTGCAACAGTACTTTCCATAACTAGCAAAACCCAGTATTTTCTATAAATAGCAAATAATGATTGGCCTCATCCCTCAAAGTGGTAGTGGTTTTATTTATTTATATCCCATCTTTATTATTGTTGATAAATAATTGTTGTTAACTCCAGGCAGAGAGCATACTTATATTAGGGAGTGGAGTGCTGCTTTCAGAGATTGTGGGGGCTGGTAGCAACAGTGAGGAGGTTCCCGAGGAGCCTGTGCCAGGTGCGTGCATGATTGCTCGCAGGAAAGAGCAGCTGTAACAGCACGGGCGACTCAGGAGTAGAGCTGCAAGGTAATGGTCCCTCCTTCAAGAAGATAAAAGCCAGCTGTGAAGCGAACGTTTTTTGCAGGAAGCAAAGACGTTTTGAAACTCAGCCTCATGGACATTACATTATCTTAATTTGGTATTTGAAGACTCTTGTGTTGTAAAATATTTCTTGGCAGTCTCGCACAGTTTTGGCAAGGTTTGTGCTTATCAAAGTTAATTAGTTTGCAGCAGCCTTTTAACTGTTAGACTCATTAAAAGGTTCTGCTCCCTTTGGTTATCGTTTGTCTTATTGGAAAAGGGTTTGGGTCAGAACAGATGGTGAGTTCTAGTCCAGCCGCAGTCTCAAAAACCATCTGGGAAATGGTTTTGAAACTTCAAAACATTGCCAAGAAATGTCCAAGGAGACTCCAGGAGACAAGGCTAACTTGAAGGCAGTGCACACACACACTTGCATGTGCTGGCCACAAAAAAACACACACATGCACACAAAACTACCCCTCAAAGTATATTCTTCAAGCCCTCCCCCCCAACCTGGCATTCGTTTTCAGATCAAAGTCCACCTCTTCACACCCCAGTATGCCTGGATACTAACAAAGAGCCTCACTGACATTGGCAGGGTATTACTTTTGTGTTTATAAATATAGCATTGCGCATAGATGGCTTTTTTTCCCTTTTGTTCAATCCTATACATTTCTCACAGATTGCAAGACCTTGCAGTGTTTTGGCAAGCTTTTTCAGAAGTGCTTTGCTATTGCCTCCTCCTTAGGGCTGAGAAAAAGTGACTGGCACAAGCTGGGTGAGTCTAGAACTCCCAGTCTCCTGGTTTCTAGCTTGAGATATGTATATATATATATTTGTTTTTTCAAGCTTTCGCGGGTACTTACATGTGTGCTGTTTAGCTTCCTTCGGGTATTACCTATGTCCATTGTAAGTTCTGTTAAAGTTGTAGCAACGTTTCAGCAGAATCTCATCTGCCATCATCAGGCTTCTGTTACTGTATACTCAATACAGAAGCCTGATGATGGCAGATGAGATTCTGCTGAAACGTTGCTACAACTTTAACAGAACTACAATGACGTGGAATAATACCCGAAGAAAGCTAAACAGCACACACATATATATATATTTTAATTGGCCAAGTGTGATTGACACACAAGGAATTTGTCTTGGTGCAAATACTCTCAGTATACATAAAGAAAAAGATATATTTGTCAAGAGTCGAGAATCATCAGGTACAACACTTAATAATAGTCATAGGGTGCAATAAGCATCAAAATCATACTAGGAAACAGTCCATATAAATCATAAGGATACAAGTGACAAAGTTCAGTCATACAGTCCCAAGTGGGAGGAATGGGTGATAGGAATGATGAGAAGATTAATAGTAATAGTAATGTAGACTTTGTAAACAGTTGGACAGTGTGAGGGAATTATTTGTTTAGCAGAGTGATGGCAATTCTAGGGATGTGTCCTTGTGTCTAGTTGTTCTGGTGTGCAGGGCTCTATAGCATCATTTTGAGGGAAGGAGTTGAAACAGTTTGTGTCCAGGATGTGAGGTGTTTGTAAATAATTTCACAGGCCTCTTTTTGACTCCTGCTGTATACAAGTCCTCGACTGAAGGCAGGTTGGTAGTAATTGATGCTTCCACCACTATACTAAATTGGCTCTCGTGATCATTTATCCACACCCCTTGGGTTGAGATGTCATCACGTATCATCCTGTGCACCAGATATTGTGACCCCATTCAAGCAATGACGCAGTGCAGCCTATGTCATGTCATTTACCACAGTGGTCCCCAACCTTTTTTGTACCAGGGACCAGTTTCACGTAGAAACACTTTTTCAAGGACCGGCAAAATCCATTCTTCCCCAATAGGAAAGGGCTTCTTTATTATTTCTTTACTAAAAACATGTTTCTATATATATTTTAATCACGATTATTCATTCTTTGCGGCCCAGTACAAAATGATCTATGGACCGGTCCCGGTCCGGGGCCCGGTGGTTGGGGACCCCTGATTTACCACCCTTTCCTCCAATTGGACGTCTATTTAGGGCCACCCAAAGCAAGAACCTAGCTTGGCAGAAACTCCAAAAATCCTTCACCCAACTTCTTTTAAAGCCAGTTCCAGCAACCTTTGCGAGATGGTTGCAAAAGTAGCTTCAACCACAGAGTCCTGCCCAAGAGTCCCAAATATCATTTCCTGAACTTTGTCCATGATTCGGTTACCCAGGTAATGAATAACCTGCTTCCTAACCTCTTCCCTCCTTCGCCTCACACTTCCCACTCCGGTAGTACACTCTGGAACGGTTCCCAAACCCGATCAATTCAATTCTGCCTCCAGGAGTTGCAACAGATGACCATCAGCAAGGTCTTCCGTGTCAAGCAAGCAAACTGGCATGGCTCTCCCCATCCAGTGTCTTACACCTTCCCCTCCCCGCCCCACACCCCACCNATGGCTCTCCCCATCCAGTGTCTTACAGCTTCCCCTCCCCGCCCCACACCCCACCCCACCCCCAGCATCACTTCTGCTGTAACTTGGGGAAAACACTTGACCCTACAAGCTTCTCTTGCAAGCAGCTGGGTCTTTATGACAGTCTATGCACAGAATGGATGGGATACCACCAGGAAAAGAACATCCACAAAGTTTGGATTTGCAATGGCAAATTATTTTCCTACTACAGCAGTCAAGAAAAGATCAATTTTCTGAGCTATGCCACTTCGTTCAGCAGCTCAAGGTGGCATGCAAGTTGCCCTCGCCTCTCTGGCTCTGACTCTGCAGTGGCTGGGCAGACTGGCCCAAAGTCCACCCGCGGAAAGCTCTATGCGCTTCGGGCTGAATTTGAACCCGGCTCTCTCTGCTCCTGCACAGCGCCCCTCGCCAGGACCGCCTTCGCCTCTGCTCGGCCCCAAACCAGATCTGGCCGGACGGAACCAATGGAAGCCCCCACCCCCAATCTCGGCTGGTCCGGACAAAGGAACAGGACGGGGCGGGGGCCCACCCGAAACGCCCACTTGGCAAAGCGGGAGACTCTCCGGCCTCCTCGGCAAACCCACCGACGGGTGCAGAAACTTGAAAACCGGGCAAAACGGTCCTGGACGCCGCAACGGCGGGCAGCCCCGGTCAAGAGGCCTGCGCTGGGCCTGCCCCCCCTCTAGGCCGGAGCCCCCGCCTCACCTTGCAGTCCCTTCGCCCCGTCATGCTGCCCTGGCTGCCGCCTCCCGTCTGAGGAGCCGAGCCCGGCAGCTCCGGCCTCTTAAGCGAGGAAGGGGGCGGCGGCAGGCCGACGCCGGAAGCCGCCCTCCGAAACGAAAGCAACCCGCCCCGGCCTGTCAGCCTGCCGGGCTCCCTCGGGGCCTTCCCAGGGCGAAGAGGTGCTTGGCTCCCCGTTCTCCTCCGCCGGAGCTTCGGGCTGCCCCGGGCAGCTCACCCGAGCCGGGTTATGGTCCCTTCGTGAGGCGGCCGAACCCCACAGCCCTTATTGTGGGTGCTCCCATCGCCGGAGTCCCAAAGGTGCGCTTTTCTTTTTTTTTCAGGACTTTTTTCTTTGAGGACGTTTCGCTTCTCATCCAAGAAGCTTCCTCAGTTCTGACAGGGTAGCGGGGAAGGGAAGGATCCTCGAAGGATCCTGAAACGCCCTCAAAAGAAACAAACAAGTAAGTTGCCTCCTGAAAAAGCACCTTTGGGACAACCATGACCTGAATGACTAAGAATCTCCACAGAGGTCCATCACTGGAGGTTTTTAAGAGGAGATAGGACAACCATTTGCTGAAATGTTATTATATAGCATCCGGCTTGAGGAGAGGGTTGGACTAGATGACCTCCTAGGACCTTCCCAACCCTGTTATGCTGTTATTCCTTGCCGGGCAGAAGATTGAATGTTTCAAGATTTCACTCTTGACCGAGCTGAGAACTACCAGCAAGCTGAAGAATGGGATGCGATAATGATGATGATAAAAATAATCATAAAAATACATTTTTAAATGTTCAGTTGACTGTTTCAAGTTTAATAAAAATAACAACAACAATAATAATGATAATAATAACAACAACAACAATAATAATATCCCAGGTCCTTGGTAAGGACTCAATAGGTAGACAAAAATACCAAACCCAGTCTGAAATCTGGCTGACTGTGCGATGAATAACAATAACAATATAATAATGATAATAATATAATAACAATAATAATAACCCATACTAAGTCAATTGCCATCAGTCAATGGTTTTATTTGGAACAGCTTCAATCCTACTTGGAACAACTTCCATTCTACAACAATATCTGTAACACCATCAAACATCCAGATCTGCCTATCCCAGGTCCTTGGTGAGGACTTGATAGGCAGACAAAAATGCCAAACCCAGTCTGGACATCTGGCTGACTGTGCGATGACCAAGAATAATGATAATGATGAGAATAATATGTGGTTGTGGGGTTTGTGTGCTCTGAGGAAGATGAGAGCTGTGCCACAGGTCCAACCGTACTGCACAGATCTCATCAGAGGAATCAGACAAAGAATGTCACTCCCATTAAAAATATGGTGAGATGTAAATTTCAGAAATCCTTACTGGCTTGGATGTTGCCCGGGTTAACAAGGTTAACTAGATATTGGAGTTCCTGAATATCTGGTGAAAAATGGGCTGCAGGATTCAGGACTGTTGGCTGGGCAATCAGGGCTAGCAGCTGCATAACGACTGGAAGAAAATGTGTCTACCTGTCGCAAATACACAGTGATTGAAAATCAGTAATAATAGCAGTAATAGTAATAGAATGATAATAGAATAACAGAGTTGGAAGGTACCTTGGAGGTCTTCAACCCCCATTTTCAAGCAGGAGACCCTATATCCGTGATGGCGAACCTAGGACATGCGTGCCGGAAGTGGCACGCGGGGCCACTTCTGCCAGCACGCAAGAGGTCTCCCAGAAGAGCTCCAATGCGCATGCACGCGCTTCCCCCCCCCCCGTGAGTCAGTCGATTGTCGGGTATCTGCCACACGTGTGCGGGGGGAGGCATGCGGCGTGTGAGGGGGGTTTACGTGTGTGCATGCAGAGGGGCACGAGGTGCAGGGGTCATGCATGCATGCGCAGAGGGCGGGGGAGTAGCACGTGCAATGCATCATGGGTGCAGGCATGCAACATGGAAAAGGTTAGCCATCATTGCCCTGTATCATTACAGACAAATGGCTATCCAATCTCTTATTAAAAACCTCCAGTGATGGAATATCAACAACTTACGAAAGCAAGCCGTTCCACTGGTTAATTGTTCTAATTTTCAGGAAATTTCTCCTGAGTTCTAGATTGCTTCTCTCTTTGATTAGTTTCCATCCATTGCTTCTTCTCCTGCCTTCAGGTCAGGATTGGGATTCAAATTTTTTAACCACTGGTTCTGTGGGCGTGACATAGGTGGTGGGCGTGGCTTGGTGGTCATGTGACTGGCTGGGTGTGGCCAACTCAACATCACTCAAATCGAGGCACGCATCTCCTCTCCTGGCCTCTCATGACTTTGGGGATGCTGCAACAGTCGTAAGTGTGAAAAATGGTCAGTGCCACTTTTTCAGTGCCACTGTAACTTTGAATGGCCACTCCACTCAAGCAAAATATGAGCAAAGGAGGGGAAAAAAACTCCAGAGAAGTTCCCGAGACAGGAAGTCTAGTCCTGCCAAGAAGGGTTCACGGAGAGGCAGTTTCTGTAAGCAACACCAGAATGTTTCCTTCCCGCCTTCCTTACAGGATTAGGCCAGGAATTTCTTCAAACAACCGGTTCTCCAAACTGCTTAGAATCTTAACCACCGGTTCTAGCGAATAGGTGCAAACCTGTAAAACCCCAGCCCTGCTTCAGGTGCTATGGAGAACAAGTTGGGCTGAGATAGGAGAGATGGCATGCAGTTTAGGGAAAGGCTGAACAAGAAAACTAGGTGGAGAGTCTTGGTGATCTTGGTGATCTCAGAGTTGTAAGCTAGACTGCAAAGTTAAGGAAAACCTCCCAGTCCCAGGGAAAGACAAGGATAAATTGGTGACCTATGTACTAAGGAAATTGCATTTGTCCATAAACTCATCTAAGAGTCAGGAAATGTGACTTTAACTTTTTTTAAAGAAAGCCATGTTCTTCAAAGAGATGCCTTCTGAGTCATTTTTCTGCTATCATCTGACCTTGAAACCAGAGATGTCTTTGGGGAGGGATTTCTTCAGTGGCATTAAGCCTTGTGCATGAAACAGAGTAGCCTTTGTAGGCAAATGGAAACACATGTGGCTGGGGGAATTCTGGGAATTGAAGTCCACACATGTTAAAATGGTCCTGACTGGAAAACACTGCCCTAATTGTTCTTTCCTCTTTGTTTTCCAGACTCAAGCTGATTGCCTTATCTGAGGCATGATTGCTGCAATCCCGGTGAGGTTGGAAAACATTTGAAAAACAGTGACTCACATATTGGTGGGTAAACCAACAGCCTAATGAAAACATTTGGAAACTGGAGCAGGCCTCAAAACATAATGCTCAAGAGAGGATGGGATTGAACCCAGGGGTGGTGTTCAGCAGGTTCTGACCAGTTCTGGAGAACTGATAGCAGAAATTTTGAGTAGTTCAGAGAACCAGCAAATCCCACCTCTGGCTGGCCCCACCGCCATCTACTCTCTGCCTCTCGAGTCCCAGCTGGGTCTTCTTTGGTTGCCCTTCATAGGAGAACGGAGCTGGAAAGCAGGTTAATGGGGTGGGGAGGGAATGGGGATTTTATAGTTGTCAGCTTTGGAAGCCATATTAACAGCAGACGCTTCCACACTGCCACATTCTTGAGCGTGGGAAAATGAGAGGGGGGAATTTCTTGGAGTGTATGGGGTTAGACATAGTAGCATTCTTCTTCTAAGTCAAGGTCATGTTATTTCTGCACCTGGGTGAGGGGATGTCTTCAGTTGGAACTTAAGATGGTGATAGGGGCATGTGATGCGATGATGGGTGCAAGGGGTGGATTTGTAGTTTTTATTTATTGCAAGAAAACCCGGAACTTTCAGATTCGGGATTCCCCAGATGTGCCAGTTTGCTATCCAAATAAAACAGAACTTTTGAGAAGATGCCTGTCTCGGAGTTATTGTTTGGAGTGGAGGATTTCTGAAACGCTGACATTATCCTAAATCTGAAAGCGGACAACAATATCCTTTCCCTGCCACGCCCACCAAGCCACATCCACCAAGCCATGCCCACAGAACTGGGAGCAAAAAATTTTGAATCCCACCACTGATTGAATCACATTCTCAAAAGACGCATGCTTTGCTTTGGGTCCAAGGCACATCCAGGAAAAAATGTTTGGAACATTTTTTGGGACAGTCTTCAGCTAATGAATGAGTGAAATTAAAAAAATTCTGCATTGTTCATCTGAAAACACAACTCTTTTAAAAAAAAAAATTATTAAAGTTTTACAAAATTTAAAAAAAAACACAAATCATGTTTATAATTTTTGCAGTTTGCCGTAGCAGCAATTTTCCCCATCTTCCCTTATTCATATCTATCTATCTATCTATCTATCTATCTATCTATCTATCTATCTATCTATCTATCTATCTATCTATCTATCTATCTATCTATCTATCTATCTATCTATCTATCTATCTATCTATCCATTATATTTATCTTATCCTTTATCTGTTATTCCTGTTGCTATCCAAACATACAATTTCTCCCAGACAGTATAAAATCCATTTTTTTTGTCTTTCTCTTGTAACTCCATCGTAAGCATATTTATTTCCGCACAACTTTTTAATCAACATTGTATCCGTGGGATTATCCTCCAATTTCTGATTTTGAGCATAAGCTAATCTCGCTGCTATCAGAATGTATAAGATATTCAATTTCTTTTTTGTATTTGCCTCTAATTATTCCTAATAAGAACATTTCCTGTTTTAAGTTCTATTTTTTCATTTGTTATTTCTTGTAGCCAGATTCTAATTTTATTCCAAAAAATTTTAACTTTCAGGCACAACCACCACATATGAAAGAAGGTACCAGTTGTTGATTTACACTTCCAACATGTTGGACTCAAATTTGGATATATCTTGGCCAGTCTCGATAGTACTAGATGCCAACGATAAAACATCTTGTAAAGATTTTCCCTATATGAGACTGCCATTGTTAGTCTATAATTTCTCTTTGAAAATCTAACTCTTGTAGGCTCTTATTTGTGTTGTGAGTCACAACAAAAATAAAACAGCCAACCATAAAATCAACACAAGTTACAACAGTTCATTTAGTGATCAAAGTTACAACAGCACTTGCTTATGACCATTTTTCATACTTACAACCTCTAAAGCATCCCCATGATCATGTCATCAAAATTCAGTTGCTTGGCAACTGGTTCATACTTATGACCATTGCTGGGTCCCAGGGCCCTGTGATCCCCCTTTTGCGACCACCAGGCAAACAAAGTCAATGGGGGAAGCCAGATTCACTTAACAACCGAGTTACTAACTTATCAGTTGCAGGGATTCACTTAATGGTGGCAAAAAAGGTTGTCAAGCGGGGCAAAACTCACCCAACAAATGTCTCACTTAACAACAGAAATTTTGGGCTCAATTGTGATCGTAAGTCAGGGAGTACCTATAAAGACAAAACTCAAGCCAAGCGCTAAAGGCTCGGCTATTTATTTATTTTTCCCCTTTTTTAATGAAGAAAAGCAGGCAGGATGCATCAAACATTCAGGAATTTTACAGGATCTTCTACAATGGGAATTCTAGTTGCTCAGAGCAACCGTTCAGGGGTTCTAGAATTCAAACAATCCATGTGTTTGGCTTGAGTGGGATACTGGCAACCTGCTTCTTCCTTGAGTGCTCAAACCCCCAAATGCATTGCCCAGAGCTCCTGGTGGTTCTGCTGGGGTACGTCGGTCAGTGTACAAAAGCCATGCCGTCCCATATTTG
Organism: Laticauda laticaudata; assembly: GCA_004320025.1. NCBI lineage: Eukaryota > Metazoa > Chordata > Lepidosauria > Squamata > Elapidae > Laticauda > Laticauda laticaudata. The sequence continues at coordinate 27,996 of BHFT01019123.1, forward strand.
GCCTCCCCCTTTGCAGGTGACCTGCTCAAACGCCCAGCACCGCGTCTACCAGAAGCATGACACCGAACTGAGCCTCTCGTGCATTTGGGATGGACAGGTTGACCTGAGGTATTCCAGGATGCCTGGAGGGACACCAGAGACCGAAAGAGGAGAACCAGATCCCCAACTTCTTCCTTCCCCTCCTCCCCCTCCTCCCCCTCCTCACTGTCAGTGGTACCAAGACGCCACCTTGGTCATGCAAACCCATGACTGGTCCGGACAGCTTGTCCTGAGCAAAAGCCTGGATGGAGAAAGGCCCTACTCATCCTGGGCCCTGACTCGGATTGTCATGCAATGTGTGTCCGCCCTGTGTGGTCAGCCTCCCTGCCGTCATCATAATTTCAGTGTGGAAATTTCCAGGCAGGACATCCACCTCTTCCTCCTATCGCCACAGAGCCTTCCTATTTGGGAATGGCAGCCTGTGACAGTAGGCTGGTGTGCTCGCCTCAAAAGTTCCCCCTGGAGCTACCGCTTGAAGAGTGAAGGGGGCATCCCGGCAGGCTGCCTTATTCCCAGCAACCAATATGGTGAACCCTTTGCTTCCACTCAAGGCTTCCCCGCACCATTGCCTCAGGTCTGCGCAGTCTATTACCACTACTACGTCACTCTGCGTTATCCCCAGCGTGGATTGTATATAGTTTTGCTGCACCTAGAGAATGGGCCTCCCCTCAGCCTCAGCCTGGACATCCAAGTGCAGCCTGCTCTTCTCCATGTCTTCAGTGCTGCTTCTGCCCTGCTTAGCCAAACCCAGAAGTCCTTTGCCCTCTCCTGGAGTCTCCGGCCATTGAGCTCCAGCATAACAGCCTATACCCTGGAGGACCTACAAGGTTGGGAGGCATGGTCTCTTTCCTACAACCCTTTTGCACTGCCAAGCAATTTCTGCGCTCTGCCCGCCTCGCAAGCTTCTGGGAAAAAGATGATCTCCAGAATCTACTTCCGCACCAGCAAAACATTCTCTGAGATGCTGAGGGGACACTTCAACTTCTCTAATGATACTTTGGTTTTCCAAGGAAGCAGTGCTGGCCCAATGTCCATCAGGTTGAACCCACAGAAAATCAAGGTAGGGATGTACTTTTTCATCCAGGAGCAAGGGTTCTCGTATTCCACTCCAGAAAGCAGTGGGCCATCCAGTCTCCACCAGCTCTTTTTCCAACAAGATGCCCTTTCTACCCTGATTTCTATTGAATTTGTGAAGATGCAATGGTTCAAGTTCAGCGTGCACTTATATCTGAACCGAAAGGAAACTCTGTTCAAATCTTTGGCTGAGAAAGAAATGGAAGTCCATGTTTCCAGTGGACATTCTCTCAATAAAAACTTTGTCTATATTGTGTGGTTTATTCCTGTGCCACACCCCGACTTGCAGTGTGACTGGGCTTTCCATCTGCAGCTTTTTCATTCCAGGAAAGAACACCTCCTTTGGAATAAGACTTACACATATAGGGACCGTGTTCAAAATGCCGTTCGTTTTCTTCCTCATTCCGTCTTTTCTTTCAGACCCACACAGTACACAGGCTTCGTAGCAGAAGTGAATTGCAGGCAAAATGGACTCGTACGAGCTGTTTTAACAGCTGCTCTTGGGACTTATGCTTCAAAAGTGATGGAGCCAGCTGTGCCCTGCCAGAAAAGTTATTGCCATAAACTGATCATTGTAATCCATAAACCCAACCCTTTGGAACCTGTGCTGCGTTATAAGAGAGAGAAAGCCATCACTTTGCAAGCGACAGCAGAAGCGAAATGCAGGACCTGTCCAGATCTAGATTTCCTTTGGAAAATATACAAGCTCAACACTGTGTGGTCCATTCCAGATTGGCTGAATCCTCTCTCACTCCCCGAAGGGATGAACACAAGGGGTATTGTGTTGCACATACCTGAAAATGCCCTGCCGTGTGGTTTCTATCATGTTAATTTGACCATGAACGTGCATCTACTTGCAGAAAATATAACACTCATTCTGTCTGATTCAGTTTTCCTCCAAATTCTAGAAAGTGGGTTAAGGGCAGTTATAGCTGGAGGCCTCTTCCGAATTGTTGGCATTTCTGATCGCTGGTCCTTGGATGGCTCCTTATCTGCGGATCCTGATTCTATTGAGCCTCTGGAAGGAATTCTATTTCACTGGTTCTGCAGCAAATGGGAATTAGACTATTCTGCTATGAAGTTAGGTCCAGGTCAGAAATGCCACTCAAGACAACGTGATCTGTACTGGACCCACTCGAAAGAGCCAGTGCAAGTCGTGGAACCGAAGACCCTTCAGGAAAACACAAAGTATTATTTTAAGCTGGTCACTATGAAGACAAACCAATCTGCACACGCATTTCAAGCCGTTCAGGTTCTTGCCGGTTCTGGGCCTGTCCTGCACATCATCTGTTTGGAAAACTGTGAGAAAGGCATCCAAGCCACGGAAAGATTGATTTTGTATGGAAAGTGTCTGAACTGTGAAAAAGCCCACCTGGTTTACTTTTGGTGCCTCCTTTCAGCAGATTCCAAGGAAATATATTTTGACTGGGCTTCCAAAACAACTGGGAGAACAAGTCCATATTTGCACATACATTCTTTGGCCTTTAGATCCATGGCTGGCCAGTTGTATATCCTTAAACTGAAAGTGAGTATGCAGGGAGTTCAGTTGGCTGTGGGTAGCTACTCCTTTTATGTCCACATCCCCCCTCAGATTGGAAAATGTTTCATCGAGCCAAGGGAAGGCATTGCTCTGATGACAAAATTCACTCTCCAGTGCACTGGATTTGATGGCAAGAAAGGACCTCTTCTTTACAGAGTTATTGCCCGTTCTGATCTAGCCCAAATAGCTAACATATCATCTTTGCAAAATAACACACTTGGAACCATAGTTTATCTTGGTCATCAGCAGAACACCCCACCCTCATTTCTTCCCAGTGGGATACCATCTGAAAAATATGCTCTGAACATATTTATTCAAGTTTACGACACCGATGGTACTTTTTCTCAAGTCAGCTTGCAGGCAACGGTTTACGAGTCAAGGACCAGCAAGCCAACAGATGTAATTCTCAATGAACTGTATCAGCTAGTCGGACAGCTCAATAGCTCTGCCTCTGTCTTGCTTGACACCGAAGATTACTTTCACATGGGCTTCATTATCTATATGGTGGCTTCTGAATTAAATAACATTGAGCCATTGCCCAGTTTTGACCATTCCAAAACTGAGCTACGAGAAATGCTTCTAAACGAATCTGTGCGGATTCCCATGACCGAAGCAGGAATACTACACCAAATAATCTCCAGCATTTGTCAAATAACGCAGAATGCAAATGAAGTCAGTAGGAAATCCCAGCTGGCCGCAGTCCAAATCCTCCGAAAAACCAGTGAAGCTCTGAAAAGGCGCAGAGCCATCGATCTTGGCTCTGAAGAAGCTGAGGTCCTTGTCAGTGGCATTTTTACTGGGCTGTCCAATGTGTTAAGAGCTTCCCTCTTGAACCCCAGGAATGGGCTTGTGAACACCATCAAGGAAATCATTTCCGTGTCAGAGTTATTGGCAGATATAGTTCTGCAAGGCAAAGTGCCTGGGGAAGACCATGTTAACATGGAAGCCAAAGGCTGGTCCATCCGTTTATGGAAAGATGAAAAACGGGACATTTCTAGGACTGTCTCTGAGGGAAGATCTTGTAAGAATTGTTTTTATCCTAAAGTGAAGTTGGAAAGCCAGGCAGAGTTACCAGCCGATGCTCCGATTTCCGTGGTTCATTATGTATTTGAGAAGAATCCTTTCCCTTGGCTGATGAAGGCAGTAGATAATCACACAGTCGTGATGGGGTTCAAAGTAGCTGGTGCTAGGGCAAATGGTGACGTCATTGGGGTCCTCCCAAAAGTGGCTGAAGTGATCATGGACAGAATAGATAAGGATCCTGTCGCATTTAATCTGACAATAGGGCTGGACAAAAAGCGTGTTGCAACAGCTGGTGGGTTTAGCATAGAAGTCAATAGAAACTCTCCAGACATATATGTCCAGATTTTGTGCCATAGGAACATCACTTTCAATGTCTCCATCTACTTGGGACTCAATTTTAGCTCCCCCCCACTTGTGTCTTACGTTGCTTTCTCTGACAAACCTCCTACCCCGCAGAAAAGGGGGACCAATATTGAATGTGCAATTAAGTCTCCATACATTCTTTGCCTCCCACGGGCCTTGCTCTGGTCTGAACCTGGGAGTAAGTGGAATATTTCAGTGGTCTTACGATCTCCACCCGTGGTGAGAAAGCAGACCACCAAGATAGTTCGCATTGTGGTTTTTACCGCACGTTGCCAAGATCTGGGCCACCTTTCAAACTTTGAACTGTCCAAAGAGACCTGCCACCTTGGCCCTGAGACCAGATTGTCCAAACTGCACTGCATCTGCGGAGCAAATCCCAAAATGGCTCAGCTCCAATTATCAAAGCCTTTAAAACCTGAAGTCAGATTTGTTGGTGGCACATTTGTTATTTATCCCAATCCTTTGGACATTAAGAAAGTACTTTTAGCAGATTTTGACACAAATCCAGTGACAGTTTTGACCGTATTTTTCATTTTTGCTGGCTACATCTTCTGTTCATCCTGGGCCATAATTAGAGATAAAGATGACATGAGACGAAAGGCAAAAATATTTGTCTTGCCAGATAATGACCCTTATCACAGAATGCATTATCTGATCACCATTTATACTGGAAGTCGCTTGGGATCTGGAACCACAGCTGATATTTTTCTTGAGTTGATTGGGAAGGATGGTTACAGTGACGTCCATCGTATGAAGCACCCCAAATTCCCAACCCAGTATCGTACAGCGGTGGATACTTTTCTTTTCGCTACAAGATATGACTTAGGGGATATTTATTGCATTCACATCTGGCACAATAATGTTGGATCTTCCCCAAACTGGTACTTAAGCAGAGTCAAAGTATTTAATGTGGATACTCAACGATCGTGGCTATTTATATGTAGGAAGTGGTTAGGCCTTGGCAAGGCAGATGGCAAAATAGAAAGATACATTTTTGCTTCAAATCTAAAAACAAGGTTAGAGAAAATGGATTTCTTTCTGATACACCTGGCTAGTGACTTAGAAGATAATCATCTCTGGCTTTCCATATTTTCTCAAGTGGTCACTGGCACTTTCAACAGGGTACAGAGAGTTTCATGTTGCCTGGCTATAATGCTTTCAACGTTGCTCCTGAACATCATGTTCTACAGCGGTCAGGAAGAAGAAGTTATTCCATTAAAATTCCGGATTTTGAGATCCATGTACATTGGGTTCTTCAGTGCTCTCTGTTGTGTTCCTTTACAAGTGACTATGACTGTCCTGTTTAGATACTCCATGGAAAAGCCTTCCGATGACAAGGAAGATATGCCTGACTATAGTCCCTCGTCTTCAGAAACAAGTGAGGAAGATGAGGAAAGTTCCTCTTCGTCCACTACTGATGAAGAAGAAGAGGCCAAAGCAGCTGGGAGCACAGTTAATGTCTCAGAAAAGGAGCCCCCTAAAATCAGTACAAGAAAAAGAATAATTATGCTGATCAAGATGTTTACTCGAAAGCCACAGTTTGCCTGGTGGTGGAGATACATCGCATGGGTCATCGTTTTTTTCATGTCTTTCGTCTCTGCCGTGTTCATCATCTTATATGGCCTCTCCTATGGCTCCAGCGCCTCCACAGAATGGTTCATAGCATCCATGACATCATTTTTTGAGAGTGTCTTCCTGTTGCAAACCCTAAAGATGGCCCTCATCTCAGGAGTCAGTACCATCAGCATCAAGTACTGCAAGAACATCACCTGGATATCGGCAGAGCAATACCAGAAGATGAAGCTTATCAAAGTGAATATAGATCCTAAAGAGGTCAGAAAGCTTCACCATGAACTGGTCAGGATTAGGCAGACCAGGGAATATGAACCTTTGGAGGAAGACGAAGTTGTCATCTTAAGGAAAAGAGTACAGGCCCAACACCTAGCATTTGTTTTCATAAAGGACATCATTTGTCATATTATCTTTGCCTCCTGCGTTCTAACTGTGGCTTACGCGACTCTACCCACTGTTTTATTTTACCACAACAAATTCATCCATGATAAATTTAATCTTGGTCTATCCAAAGTAACCAAACTTGAGGACATTTACCTTTGGATGGATGACACTTTTGTACCATTGATACATAACGACTATCAACCCACCTACCTTTCAGATTCATGGTCCAAAATCCTTGGTTTGCCCAGAATGAGACAGGTCAGAGGTCTCCATCTTGAAAAGCCTTGTTTTTCTTCAGGTCACTTTGCAAACAATTATCTGATTGGCAAAAAACCCTGTCACTATGATTTTGCTCATGATCCAGAAGATCAAAAGCACTACCTTGGGTCGTGGACCAAGCCAATCAACATGTCCATCTCCAGCCACATTTCCAATTTTCAAGGATTCACATATCAGTCAGATATTGATCAATGGGAATATAAGTCTTACGGTGTGGTAAATACATATGGCCCGGGAGGATACTCATTTTATTTTTTTCCAGGAGAACAACGACTAAATACAACAATGAGATTGGAAGGATTGCAAAGCAATAAATGGCTTGATAAACGGACCCGGGCTCTGATTTTTGAGCTGACAACTTTTACTCTAGATGTAGACCTATACTGCAGCATCACAATCATTTTTGAGTTTACCAACTTTGGCATTATTAGTTCAACTTTGTCAATTCATTCCTATAAGCTCTCTAAATTCGAGTATGAAAGCACCCCTCGTTTGGTGATTTATGGAATAATGATCTACATTCTTATCTTCTACTTAGCAGATGAATTTCACATGTTACGTCAAGAAAGAATAGGTTATCTCCAGACAGTGACCAATTTAAACAATTTCGCCATAAAGAACATCTGTATGTTTTTTATATTACTCATTGCCCTGAAATTCAAGATGGCATTTACCTTGCTGGAATTTTATCTGCTTAATCCAGAAGAATTTGTCCCCTTCCACGTTGTTTCTCAAATTGACCAGCTCTACACAATGGTGGTGGGTATTTTAGGTTTTCTCCTGGTGTTGAAACCATACCGATATTTCAGGTTCTTGTACAAGATCCGCCTTGCGGAACAAACCTTGTCGAAAGTCTTCCCTGTGTTCCTTCATCTGACAGTACTTGCCGTTCTGTTGTTTTGCACGTTCATGTCCTTTGGCTATCTCATATTTGGTCAGCATGAGTGGTCTTTCAGTACCTGGGTTTACGCTTTGCAGACTGTCGTTTTCTATTGCTTTTCGGGATTCAAACAGCTGGATGTTGCATCACAATGGTGGCTCACCATATTTTTCCAAGTGTCGTTCCTGTTTACGGTGGTGTTCATCTTCGTCAATTTGTGGAGAAGCCTATTAATGTCAACTTACACGTCGATGAAACAGACCGTTTACGAGCAGCATTCAGATGAAGCAGAAGCCATCAACTTTTTGTGTTTGAAGTTGCAAAGCATATGGCATAATTTAACCCGCCAGCCAGACTCTGGAGACGATTATGCCAATGTTACAATATTTGGTAAATCAGTAGATAGAGATAGTCAACAGCCAGGGCTGAAATACCATGAAATAGAAGGCAAGAAAATGGTTTCTCTTACCATTTGAAAAAGGCTTCAGTAAAAACCAGGTACATTTTTATTGCTTCTGTCTCAAGCTGAGTTCCACAGTTTTCCGTTTCAAAAGGTTCTCTTGCAACCATCTTCATCTTCAATGCAATTTTGACTCCCACCAAATTCTTATTTTTTTCCTGTAACAACAAGCAGCCCGTTACTTCATACACATTGCCATTTAAAAAAAAAAAACTTGCTTTGTTCTATATTCCAGTTATTATCCTAATAAATAATCTATTTAAACCATGTGCTCTTTCAAGTGGTTTTTTTTTTTTTTTTGAGGAAGGGAGAGTTAGTAAGACTAGATAATTCTGCCATTGCAGCAAATTCTACTTGCACTACATTTGCAATCAGGTTGAACAAATAAAAGCAAGTAACAAATGGAAGCAAGTCAGTGTGAGACAAGACAAAAGATAGTGTGTTACCACTTTTCTAGTTTTTAGCCTGACATTTCGAAAATCATTACCAGTTTTGTGTGATTGTAAAAGTTCTGATATAGTTGTATTTTAAAAAAACTCAACCGTGGAAGTTGTGCAATCAAAACGTAGGACCCAAAGCAAATAATCATGGCTCATGGCAGTATTTATTCCTTGAACACTGTACATTCATACATTCATACATTAGCATAGGTAATATATGATGTAAGCATAGGTATTCATAATTAGCAGCTGTCCTGCCCTACATAAGAGGTACTATAGACAAAATCAGTAAGATACTACACAGGCATCACATCAAGACTGGCTGCCTTCAATACAGACAAAAAAATAGCAGCCATCCTTAAAAACCCCAAGACAAAATTGACCTAGAAAACCAAGCATATACGAGTTCCCTGTGCATCATGCCCGGCCACATACATTGGACAGACCAATAGAAGAATAAGTACCCTCCTGGATGAACACAAAAATGCAGTAAAAAAGCTGAAAACACACCTCCTCACTAGTCCAACACATGAAAGCCACAGGTCACAACATCAACTTCAATGGCACCAAAACCCTAGCCACTATAGAAAACCCAGCCACAGAATCATCAGAGAAGCCAGAGAGATTGAAAAAAGACCTGAAAGCATGAATAGAAGAGATGATTCCACCAGACTGTCAATCATTGGAAGCCTGCACTCTCAAATAGAAAGATCTCTACACCACAAGCCAGGCAAAACACCTGGGCACAAACAGACTCCCCTGATACCTCCAACTCTAACACCCCCCACTAGGCACCCAGATGAAACCTAGCTTCCAATAGATAATAGCCGTCCTTTCACACGAAGCCAAGCTGCACTGAAAGCCTCCAATACAGGAACACAGTGTTGCAGCCAATCAAAGCCACAAACAGACAAGAAACCAGAAACACCAATCAAACAAACTCCAAGTCCAATAAACACAGACCAAGACTCCCAACCAATCAGGATGTAGAAAAAAAACATCCTGCCACAATAATAGGCTAGCCCCAAATTTAAAACCAACGGCTGTGAGAGCCTGACCAACATACAAACTCAATACAGAAGCCTGATGATGGCAGATGAGATTCTGCTGAAAACGTTGCTACAACTTTAAAAAGCACTACCAATGACGTGGATAATACCCGAAGGAAGCTGAACAGCACACACACACACACACACACACACACACACACACACACACACATATATATATATATATTTGTTTTTTTAAGTTTTTCACGGCTACTTACATGTGTGCTGTTCAGCTTCCTTCTGTATTATCCCACGTCATTGTAGTGCTTTTAAAGTTGTAGCAACGTTTCAGCAGAATCTCATCTGCCATCATCAGGCTTCTGTATAGAGTTTGTACTATATACAGAGCTGAACAGCATATATTATCATCTGGGTGCCTGGTTGGGGTGTGTTTGAGCTGGAGGTATCAGGGGAGTCTGTGCCCATGTGTTTGCCTGGCTTGTTGTGTGGAGATCTTTCTATTGAGAGTGCAGGCTTCCAAAATGATGACAGTCTGTTGGAATCATGCTCCAAAGGAGCACCACTACAAAACCTAGCTAACACTTAGCCAAAACAACTATAGCCCCATGCTGAAACCGCAGCTTCATATGTACAAAATCATACCACTTCTTAGAAATGATCAAAGATCTACATGTAGAACAAGAAGATCTGCTTGTAAGTTTCGGACGTGGTTTCACTATTCACTCAAGTCCCGATAAAAGAAACTCTTGAAATCATCAAAAATAAATACCAACCAGCTAAAGACCTCATGGAACTAACAGAACACTGCTTAACCAACACATATTTCATATACAAAGGACAAAGATACAAAGCAAATTGAAGGAGCCCCTTATGGATCACCACTGTCACCCATCATTGCCAAACCGTTCATGGAAGAATTCGAATCCGAGCCGGCTAATGTCACCCACAAACCCAAACTATGGCTAAGATACATCGATGACACATTTGTGATTTGGCCCCATGGAAATGAAAACCGAAACAATTTCCCAAATTATTTGGTCTGCTTTGTTTTAACTTGGCACGAATTTTGATGGCCATGTTGAAAGTGGAAACCGAAGAAAGATTCTAGAATCCACTGTCTCACTTCCTCTCGTTGGGATCTCTAAGGTTACTAAGCAACAGCTGGTGTGATGCCTGGAGCTACTGAAACCGTTTTATTTTTTGTGAGAGCCCGGCCATTCCTTTGGACTCTGCTCTCCCTCTTCTGCTGGTTTGGTGGCTGCCCCAGTACCCTGGCAGCACAGCTTCATCTCATGCCACCACCACTGTCCATCACTTGTGCCAAGCCTGAGAACCGTGTCTATCAACAACAAGACCACCCTTTCCAGGTCTCGTGTCTTTGGGACAGATATGTGGTGTTGCACTACTCAAAAGCCCCCAAGCGAAACCCCAAGGAGGGAGGCACAGAATCACTAATGCCCCCTCTCTGCCACTGGTATTGGGATGCCATCCGGGTCAACCAGACAACTTCCTGGACAGGTGAGTTGATGCTCGGTCCAGGCCTATCAAGGGAAAGTCCCCATCCACCTTGGGCTAATACTCGGATCTCTGTACAGTGCATCTCAGCATCATGCTTGGCTCCCTTGTGCTTGTATCACAACCTGAGCATTGAGGTTGTGGGGCAAGATATTCATCTCTTCCTGCTGCAGCCTCACACGTTTCCCCTTTTGGAGAGGCAGCCAGTGCGCTTGGGCTGGTGTGCACGCCTCAAGAGTTCGGCCTGGCACTACTACTTCAAGAGCCAAGGGGGTCTTCCTGAGGACCTCCTCATTCCCACCAACCAGCACAATGAGCCCCTCCTACTTAGTGACTACTCCAGTGCCGAATTGTACCAGGTCTGTATGTCTTACTATAGCTACCATTTGACTGTGCAATACCCACTTCGTGGAACTTACATCGCTTCGGTCAGCTATAAGCCAGGACCCCAGATCAGTCTCAGCCTGGATTTCTTTGTGGAGCCTGCTCTGCTCTTTGTTTTCAGGGTAACTTCCCGATTGCAGAGACAGTCACAAGGGGCCCTGAGCTTTTCCTGGAACCTGCAGCAGCTCAGCCCAGAAATAGTAGCCTACCAACTCCTGGACACACAGGGTTTCCTAGAGTGGCCCCATTCCTATGATTACAACCCATTTGGTCTGCACAGCCATTTCTGCACTGTGCCCACATCACACCAGACCAAGGAAACAGTCGTGACCAGTGTGTACTTCCGTACCAGCCAGAGGATATCAGAGAGAGGGAATGGAAGACTGGATTTCTCAAACAGGACCTTGATTTTAAGAACAAGCAGGACAAGCTCAATTTCCATAAGACTCAACCCACAGGAAAACACAATCAACACTTATATTTTTAGCCGGGCGCAAGGCCTCTACTATTCCACCCAAAAAGGCAACTTGACCAACGGCCTTGCTAAGAACTCCAGCCTCTGCTATGTATTTTATCAGCACGCAGGCCTCTCTTACCTGATTACGGTTAAATTCGTGTAGCTACAGTTATTTAGATTCAGCCTGGACCTATATCTGAATCGGAAAGGGGCTCTCTTCCAATCTCTAGAGGAAAAGGAGATGGATATTTATGTCTTCAACAGCACTTCCTCTGAAAATAGCTTGTCCTATATTGTATGGTTCATCCCTGTGCAGCATCCCCTTCTGCAGTGTGAATGGGCCTTCAATCTGCACATTTTCGATTCCGTGGGTGGACGTCTGGTAAAAAACTACAGTTTTGTCTACAATGATCAAATCCAAAATGCAGCTCATTTCCTTCCTGACTCTGCCTTACCTTTCCATCCTGCCTCGTATGTGGGATTTGTTGCCAGAGTGAAATGCACTAAGAGTGCAAAAATTCCTATAATATTCAAGGCAAGGTTTAATATTTATGTGTTGAAAGTCATAGAATCCCAAATCGCTTGCCAGCAAAAAACTTGCACCATTCCCAAAGTTAGGATCCACCGGGCGGTTAATACCAAACATATCCTGCATTACGCACAGGGGACTGGATTTACGCTTGCAGCAGACATGCGGGTCAGTTGTCCAGGCCCCAAAGCAACTAAAGTCAGTTGGAACATCTATAAAGTCTCTAATCTGTCAAATAGACCAGACTGGTCCAAACCTTTTATTCCACCTGGCATTGAAGGAAGACATTTCATCAGGTTAAAAATCCCTTGCTCCAGCTTGGATACTGGCTTGTATCTTTTTAATTTTACTGTGCAATTAATTTCATCCACTTTCCCCCAGAAGATAGAGCGCTCAGATGCAGTGTTGATAGAGGTTGGGTCAGATCGTTGGGGCGCTGTCATTACGGGAGGCCACTTTCGGTCCGTTGGATTTTCTGATCGGTGGATTCTAAAAGGATCTGTACTGTCCAATGGTGAGCTAGTCAGCCTGTCTCAGGGACTATCCTGTACTTGGTATTGCACCAAACAGGAAACAGACTATACATCGATGACTCTCAGCAGAGATGGGAAATGTTATCCAGATCAGGTGGATTTGAAGTGGACCACATCCTCTGATTCAATTCAGGTGATACTTCCTGAAACTCTTCAAGCCAATAATACATACCATTTTCTCCTGATAGTTCAAAATGGTAGTTGGATAGCTCATGCTCAGCAAACTGTACACGTGCTGGCTCCTGGTGCCCTCATTCTCAACATTGCATGCATTGAAAATTGTGGAACTTCAATAATTCCAACAGAAAGATTTTCTCTGTCTGGCAAATGTGAGAACTGCAGAGAAATTGAATCCTGGTATTATTGGTCACTGCACTCATCCCAGTCCCATGAAATCAAATTTGACTGGTCTTCCAGAACAACTACTGGAAGATCCAGCTCATATTTACATTTCAAAGCCTTCGCTTTGGTCTCTGTGGCAGAAGAGTCCTATATTTTGAGCCTAAAAGTCATCACCAAAGATGGACTGTCCTCTAGCTGTGACTATTCTTTTTATGTTAATGCTCCACCACAGATAGGAAAATGTGTCCTTAATCGAAGAAAAGGAGTAGCTTTTCTAACAAAATTCATTATCTGGTGCCATGGTTTTGAAGACAGAAATCAGCCTCTTGTCTACAAAATAATAGCAGGGTCAGATCAAATGACAATTAGTTCAATATCCTCAATTCAGAATAACACTTTGGGGATAATCATCTATGCTGGACATGAATCCCAAACTCCCTGGTTTTTCCTTCCTCCTGGTAGACCATCACATAACTCTGCTTTGACTATATATGTTCAAGTTTTCAATACCCTTGGTGCGTCTTCTCAAGTCACTTTGCAAGCAACGGTGTTTGATCAAAGACAACCAACAATGAAAGCTGTCCGCCATCAACAACTACATGATTTGATTAATAGATCAAATGCTCTTATGACCAAGTTGCTCATCACCAAGGATTACCTGAGTTTAGGGTATATCATATACATGGCGGCCTCAGCCTTAAACAATATTGAAGCTTCACCCTCCAATCAGGTTCCTAAAGCAGATTTGCGTGAACACCTCCTCAATATAACCACAAGGATTCCTAGCTCTGGTATCGGGGAAATCAATCAGGCAGTCCTAAGTATTTGTCAAGTAACATATGAAATTGCTGAAGTCAATAAAGTATCCCAGCTGCTTGCAGTAAGAAAATTAAAAACAGTCAGCCAAGATCTGAAAAGACACAGGAATCAAGATTTGGGCTCAAAGGAAATGGAGATTCTTAGCAATGGGATTCTGACAGGATTGTCCAATATCTTGGATGCTTCCCTCTTGAATTACAGAAATCCTAATGTGGATGCCATTAAAGAAGCTATTTCTGTGACTGAAATATTAGCAGATCTCATTTTACAAGGCAAAGTCCCTGGTGGGCATGAAACTAAAATGGCCACCCGACACTGGGCCATTCATCTCTGGAAAGACAAAACATGGGATGTTTCTGGAACTTTCTCAAACAGGAAGCAATGTAGGAGCTGCTTTTATCCAAAACTGAAGCAGGGGTCTCATGTGGACTTAGAAGAAGATAATGTTGTTTCCACCGTTCTATATGAATTTGAACAGAATCCTTTTCCTTGGCTGACTTTTGCTGACAATATTGGCACAATGGTGACGGGGTTCAAGATGGTGGGAACCAATTCTAAAGGGAACCTAACCACCATCATTCCTGATGTGTTTGAAATTATCTTGACTAGGAAAGACAAGGCCATCTTTGAGGTGACTATGGGGCCAGATAAAAAACTTCCTAAAACAATAGGCAGCTTCAGCTTGGAAATTAAAAGAAACTCCAGTGATATTTTTATCCAACTTGTGCCCAAAGCGAAAGTTACTTTCCAGGTATTTATCTATCTAGGCATCAATCTGAGCCATCCCCCCTTAGTTTTATATAATGCTTCTCATTTAAGTCCTCCAACAATTATCCAAAAGGATACAATTATTGCTGGATGTGCTCTCAAAGTTCCATATCTCCTTTGCCTTCCAAAGTCATTGCTTTCCTTTCCAGCCTATAACAGGGGAGTAGACACGCTCAACCTTTCTATTGTCTTGCAGTCACATCCTATTGTGAGATACCAAACTGCCAAGTTTCTCCGCATCGCTGTCTTTGGAGCAGGTTGTTTGGCTCTTGAAGGCATTCAAGATCAGTGGAAAGAAGAAACCTGCAGCCTTGGATCTCAAACCAGCTGGTCAAAAATCCACTGTGTCTGCAAAGCAAAAAAACAGACCACAAAATCAACTAGATCTGTTTCAAGAGGGCCTTCAGAACCCAGAATCCGATTTTTGGCTGGGAAGTTACTACTATTTCCCAATCAAGTTGACATGAAAGTGTACCTTTTAGAACCAACGGGACAGAATCCTGTCCCGGGGTTGATTGTGCTTGCTATTTTCCTAATCTACATTTCTTTGGCTGTCTGGGTGAGAAGAAAAGATAGAACTGATATTGAAGAGCAGATTATAGATTTGCCAGATAACGACCCCTTTCATACCATGAGATACCTAGTGACCATCTACACCGGGAGTCGCCCAAGTGCAGGGACCAAAGCAGATGTCTTCATTGAACTGATTGGCCAGAATGGATCAAGCGATGTGCATGTCTTAAAGCACCCATCATTTCCAGAGATCCTTCAGAACACCTGCATCGATACTTTTATGCTAACTACCAAGGAAGATTTGGGAGACCTCTTCTCTATCCACATCTGGCACAATTATTGTGGCTTCGGGCCTAACTGGTATTTGAGCCGAATCAAAGTCCTCAATGTAGACACAAACAAGTCGTGGCTGTTTCTGTGTAGAAAATGGTTGGCCCTTGGCAGGCGTAACTACCAAATAGAATGGACTTTTGAGGTCACTGATCCACAAGTCCCCATCAGCAAAATTGATTATGTGTTGATAATGTTTAGCTATCACTGGGTCCAAGACCACCTCTGGTTCTCTATCTTTGTTCGCAGCCTTGACAGCTCTTGGAACAGATTCCAGAGGCTCTCCTGCTGCTTAATGATACTTTTGACCTCCCTGCTGGTCAACACAGTCATTTTCAACAGTAAGAAAGAAGAACAGGTTTTCCTCCTAGAACTGCAGTATTTGAAATCCATAACAGCGGGTGTTCTCGGTGCTCTCATCTCCATTCCTGTGGAATGGATTGCAGTGAGCTTGTTTAAATACTCCATGAAGAGGTCTTCTTCCCAGTGTAACATCACCAAGGGCCAGGGAAAGGAAAGCCTCACTTGCGTGCCTGAAAGCCCTCCTAACGCAGGTACCCAACTTTCAAAGATAAAATCACAGTTCTCAGCCACAGATATCAATTTTAGTAACAATTATGCAACAGACAAGAAAGCAACTTTGAGCAAAACTCAGAAATTGCAATGGGACAGATGCTTGTCTTGCAGTGCATGGTTCTTTGTCTCTCTTATATCTGGGGTGGCATCATTTTTCATCACGTTCATTGGCCTGTCCTTTGACAACAAAACAACCACTGAATGGCTACTAGCCTCTCTGATATCGTTCTGTCTCCATGTGAGCTTCTTTGAGACCGTACAAATCATTATTTTCTCCGGCTGGAATATCTGTTTGGCAAAATACTGTGCAGACATCCCATGGCAAAGCTATCAATATATGACATACAAACCAAGAACGATGGAAGCTGACGAGATGGTGAAGTTGCACAACGACCTGGTTGAACTGAGAGCTTCCAAAAAATACCAACCCATCAAAGAAGAAGATGTTACAGCCTTGCAAAAGAAGCAGATGATCCAATATTTAGCTTGCAAATATGTAAAAGACATGATCTGCCATTTTATCTTCTTGGCTTTAATTTTCACAATCTCACACCCAATTGACGTTACTACTGCCTTCTTTTACAATCGAGCCATGTCTAGGAAATTTTCTCCTAATTTGCCCAATTTGAATGGAGCACAGGATGTTTACAGATGGGTGAACAATAACTTTCTGTCACTGATACACAATCCCGATCACCCAAGCTATCTTACAAATACCTGGTCCAAAATCCTGGGATTGCCCAGAATGAGGCAAATAAGAAGGAAATCTGCAGACAGGTGTGTACTTCCCCATGAAGTGAAAAACATATTTTTGCTGCATGATGTTCACTGCAAGAACAAATATGGATTTAGCCAGGAAGATCAAACTAACTACATGGGCTCATGGTCAACTCCTACCGACACCTCAGTTCCCAAGAACCATGCTGAATTTTTAGGCTTCAGTTATGAGCCAAGTAGTACCCATTGGGACTACATCACCGAGGGACAATTAAATGAATATCCTTCCAGGGGATATACTTTTTATTTTTTCCCCAAAGAACCACAAGTGAATTCAACAAAAAGGCTGGAAGCTTTGGAAACTAAAAGCTGGATTGACAACAAAACGTGGGCAGTGATTTTAGAACTAACAACTTTTAACGTTGATGAGCATATGTTCTGCAGCATTTCTGTTATTTTTGAATTTTCTTCACTTGGTCCTGTAAATACCAGCATCTCTCTGCATTCTTACAAACTCCCGTTTTTCACACATCAAAGTGTGAGCCAAATTTTCTTCTTTTGTCTAACAATATACTTCCTCATTATTTATATTGCTGATGAATGTCGCATGGTGTACCAAGAACGACTGAGATATTTTACCCTTGCGGCCAACCTGATCAACTTTGGGATAAAGACAGTTTGCATCTTCTTTCTGGTGGTGCTTTTGTGCAAATTCAAGCTTTCTTCTGACTTGGTGCAATTTTACTTACTCCATTCCGAAGAGTTTATTCCATTCCATATGGCTTCCCAATTCGACCAGACAGTCAGAGGTGTCCTGGGGATTTTGCTTTTTTTCCTGGTTCTGAAAACGTATCGCTATGTCAGATTTCTGTTTGATTTACGCTTAGCCCAAAAATCACTCAGAACAGCCCTCCCTGGTATTATCAATATAGTTGTAATGGGTGGCATATTTTTCAACGCATACACGGCACTTGGATACATGGGATTTGGCCAACATGAATGGAATTTCCGTAGCATGATGTATTCCTTCACGACGGTGTTGTCTTATTGTGCCTTAACATTTAAGAACACTGAATTTTTGTCTGACAGATTTCTAGGGGGTCTTTTTTTAGGATCCTTTCTTTTGGTGATGATCTGCATTTTTGTCAATTTAAGTCAAGTCGTCATCATGTCAGCTCACCTGGACATGAAGGAAGTTGTTTGCAATGAGCCTTCCAATGAAGCAGAGGTCATGTATTTTATACTACAGAAGGTGTACAGAATGTGGTATTTTGCCAACACTGGTACCTACACGACAGCAGACACTGATGTTTTTAACACTGTACTGTATGGGAAATTTAAGAAACATAGAAAACCGCCCTTGAGAAAACACTTGAGAAAGAACGAAAGACTTTATATTGTTATTTGAGGAAAACAATCAGAAGCATGTGTTAACTTATTTTCTTGGGCTATTCCTTTGGATCATTCTGAATTCCCAAACCATCTTCTATCCCAGATAGTCTTCCGCTGCTTTGATTGAAAATGGCCATGATGTGTTATGCAGGAAGCCCTGTAGCAGTTGAGTTCTTAGCTGTGGACTAGTGACCAATCTGATTTTCATCAGTACAAGGACTGAATGACAGAGGTTAGGGGTAAAGTCCTTTCTGGGGAGATATTTAGCTTCCTCAAAATCTGTCCAGAACGAGGACTTCAGACAGTAATTATGATCTGACCAACTCATCCAAACACATTGAGCTAAGCAGAAAAAACCACAAGAAGGTTTACAATGCAGAAACGAGAAAACCCAAGTACATTTTTGGTCACTAGGTCCTTCACAATCCATGCTCTACCCTGTTTGGAAGGTCAACACAATAGTGGAAAGTTCTCCACTTCACAATCAGCTGCTACAGAGAATCAAGACACCACTACATGATGCCCTATATCAAAGGTCTCCAAACTTGGCAACTTTAAGACTTGTGGACTTCAACTCTCAGAATTCCTCAGCCAGCATAACTGAGGAATTCTGGGAGTTGAAGTCCACAAGTCTTAAAGTTGCCATGTTTGGGGACTCCTGTCCTATAGAATATTCAGAAACATTGGAAATGTTTGCAAGGGGGAGGGGCTGCAGAGGAGATGGGAGATACAGGGACAAGAAATTCAAGATAGTGGCTGTGACTATCTGATTGACACCTGGCCCCTTTTAATGTACTTCCTGCCTGTGAGGTAGGTAAAAGAAAAGTGAAGCTTCAACTCACAGCTTCTCACTTAGGCTTTTGATCCCCTGTCCTACTAATACCCCCCACCCCCCAGATGTTTATATCTTTTGTGGGATTAGATTCCTAGAAATGCTGTGCAGTTGGGGTATTTCCTTACTGAAATCTTGAACTTTTTCCTCCTGGTTCCTATCTTTCCTTTCTTTATCCACAACTTCTTATTTTAGGAGTTTTTTTTTAGGATTGCGACTTTTTTTGCACTTGTTATATGATACATGAAAAAGTGAAGTGAAAGTTCTTTTTTTAATCAGTCACTTATAAGCATTTCTCTGTGTTAAAACTTTCCTGTTTATCTCAATAAATAGTGCAGTTTTGTTCAGTTAGTCTTTGATTTATATTAATTGCCTGTCCTTATTATACCTTTCTGGAATGTTTCTAATTCAATTTGATTTCTATCTCCCTCTTCAATTTGGAATAGCAATAGCATTTAGCACTTAGACTTATACACCGCTTCACAGTGCTTTACAGCCCTCTGTTCTGACCAAGGCTTCCTTAGAAAGCATAAAGCACAATCTTAGTCCTCGCAAAGCCTCTTTTATTTCCACGGCTGTGAATTACGTTCATTCACAAATAGTCTTTCAGGGGAATGTTTATAAACACCCACCATATCACACTTGGAATCCTGCCAGAGAAGTAATTGCCAAACACAGGGCAAGACCAAACTTGACACAGTGTCAAACACAACTTTTCAAAACTTGAATCGACCAGACAACCTAATTGCTTCCTGAAAAAGGTCATGTCCTGTTCCCTCTTTTATGCCCTATGGGAGGGGCCAATCATCTTGAAGGTGTGGCCTTACTCCTGAGTCGACCTTGTTTTCTCAGTTGTTCTTGTCTTCTGGTAGTTCTGTGCATGAGCAGGCTGGAAACCAGTTCCAGAAACTTCCCTGCCTCACTGTTGTATAAGTCTGAAGGCAACTGGTGAGTGCCAGCCTGCCCTGGCCCCATCCCTGCCTCCGATGCAAAGCCCTCATCTGAGCCCTCCTCAGCCTGCAAGGCTAACCCAGGTTCCTCCCCAACTTCCTCACTACTGTCTGACTTTGTCAGCTGACTACTGCCAACTCTGCCAGCTGCCAGCTGGCCACAACACCCTCTTTAAGCAGTTTGTAAACTTTGTAATCAGTCTATTGTCCCCAACAATCTGGGTCCCCATCTTACCTACCTCAGAAGGATGGAAGGCTCAGTCAACCTTCAGCCAGTGAGTATCGAATTTAAGAACTTAAAGTATCATCATAATCTAGCTTACTGACATAAAGCAGCTGATGATGATCTTGATCTGGATGATAATAATTTCAACAATAAAAAATTCTTGTGACTCTCTCAGCACATTGGGAAAAATTCTGACCTGGGTCCTGAGGAATTCCTGCCCCTTATAGAGCGGTGTTTCTTCACCTTGGCCACTTTAAGATATGTGGACTTCAATTCCCAGAATTCTCCAGCCAGCACTTTTAAGTCTACACATCTTAAAGTGGCCAAGGTTGAGAAACACTGACATAAGAGCATGGAAGGGTGGTCAGAATTACAACCCAACAGAACTCCAACAGAGGTTGCCCAGTTGCCAAGTTCTAGAATTCCCACAGTTATTCCATCTTCAGCAGTTAAGGCTGTTTGATCCAAACCTAGCCAGATGCATTTCTTCTTCATGTTCAGGGTTTGTTTCCCATGGGCAGTCATCATGCCCCTTTCCTTTTGCCTGCCTCCATCACTGGTGATATCTAACCACACCTACGGGCAGGAAGAAAGCAAACCTCACCCCTCGTCTGCATGGAACACTAACTGTGAGAATGGTTCATTCAGAGTTGTAGAGCTTCTTTCGAGAACTTGGAAGTTTCTCCAGCATCATTGGGTTTGGAGATCCATTCTGAGGCATAGCATGCTTCTGTGCTCAGGACATGTGGCACTGGAACTAGAAGAATGGGACTTTCATCCTTCTCCAACCTCCATTCATATCACAATCCAGGGTGTCTCCTGTTCCTGCAGTGTGCCTAGTCATCTTCACCAACATCTGAGAATTAAGTTGCATCGTCAAGAGGTCTCTCTGTTCCTGCTCTGGCCATCCACATTCCCCAAACATGACTGGAAACAAATGTGGCTAAGCTGCTGGGCATGCCTTGATAAAGCAAGATGGTGCCATCATTGCATTTATCGATGGGGTGGTCCTCCAGCCCTTTTCCTTCCCACCAGCCATCATCTGTATTCTTCACCATGCAACCACTATTGTGATGGTCAGCTGCCTCACAGGTGCTCCTCTTATTTCAGGCATTGTCAAATGGTGCACTACACTCACCAAGGACTATGCTTTCCTTCCTTTCATGTCAAGCAAGGCCCTTTGGTCAGTCTTAGTTTGGACATGCAGGTGGAACCCATCATATTACATCTTTACAGTGCCCATTCCACATTACTCCGCATCCCTCATAGGACTATCCATCTATTCTGGAATGTCTCCTCAGCCAAGTCCCAACGAAAGACCTACAGCCTGGTGGATGCTCACAGCAGATGGTTCTGGTCTACCACATACAATCCATATGCTTTACAGAACAATTATTCCATTGCTCCTAGTCCACCATCTTTCAGGAACAAAGTTGTGGCTCATTTCTCTTTGGTTCTTGAAGAGGCAGAATCTGGGGATTTGAGTGGGGCATTAGATTTCTCAGGTGGCATATTAAGTCTTAGGACTAGGAATCAGCCTCTGGCTTATCTTACTGTCAACACATGGAAAAACAAGGCAGGCATCTATTTTTTTACTGACAGACGGGGTTTCTCCTATCTTATCAAAGGCTCTTCTGGTGACTTGGACATTCCTTCCAGCACTTACTACCTTTTTTACCAACAGCAAAGTCTGTCTTACTTGATCACCATTGAATTTGTCCACCGGTGCTGGTACAAGTTCAGCCTCCATCTGTATCTTAACGGAAAAGGAGTCCGTTTGAAGTCTTATTCAGAGAAAGATGTAGAAATTCATATTTTCAACAGTGGCCCTTCGTTTGTGCCAAGCTCGGTCTATATTGCTTGGTTTATTCCACTGCAGAACCCATTACTCCAGCACAAGTGGACCTTCAGTCTGCAATGTTTGGGTGTAGAGAAGGAAGATCTTCTCTGGAATGCTACTTATAGTTACAGAGATCGTGTCAAAAATGCTGCCCGTTTTATATCTGATCTTCCTTTTAACCCTGCTTTATATGCAGGCTTCATAGCGCAAGTCAACTGCACACAAATTGGCCAAATACGTATCATTTTAGAAACCAATGTCAGTACTTACACTTCAAAGACCCTGAAGTCCACAGTGGATTGCCTTCAAAGACTTTGTTTCCTTAAAAAAGTAAAAATCCAGGAGTCTCATTATAGTAAGCCTCGATTAAGCTATAGTAAAAAGGTCTCATTCAACCTCTCAGCTCATGTTGAGGTGAATTGTCCAGAACCAAAGCAAACACATATAATTTGGAGAATCTATAAAGTTCCAGACATGAAGACGGGTCCCGACTGGTCAAAACCTTTGAACCCTCCTGGAGTTGGGAAAAAAGATATTTTAATCTTAAACATTCCTGCTGACAGCCTAGATGAAGGCTTGTATTTATTTAATTTGACCATAACATTAATCACAATGGACACTTTAGAGAAAGTAGAGGACTCTGATTCTGTGTTTGTCAGGATTAGGCTCAACAGACTTTGGGCGGTCATTGCTGGAGGTGATTTGCAGATGGTTGGATTTTCTGACCGATGGATTCTGAATGGATCTGCCTCTTCCGATCCAGATGCCCCGCAACCTTTTGAAGGCCTCACCTTCATTTGGTACTGCTCCAGACGAAAAGCAGACTATACTTCCATGACTTTGAGCAAGACTGGGAAGTGTCATCCAGATCAGGCAGACTTGAAATGGACTGCTTCTTCAGAACCAGTGCAAACCATTCTACCTAGAACACTTCAAGAAAATGCCACGTATTATTTTCTTCTGGTGGTTCATAAAGGAGAGAGACAGGGTCAGGCTGGGCAACGGGTCCAGGTGCAGCCTGATGCTTGGCTAGCACTGAATGTCACCTGCATTGAGAACTGTGGAAGGTCCATGATTCCCACAGAAAGATTTTGCCTTTTTGGCAAATGCCTAAATTGTCAAAGGTTTAATAGGCCTCGGTTTCACTGGTCACTTTTTTCAGGAAACTCCTCTGAGCTCCAATTTGACTGGGCCTCCAGAACTTCAACAGGGAGGACTAATCCATACCTCTGTATGAAACCATTGAGTTTGATGCATATGGCAGAAGACTTTAGACTTGTATTAAAAGTGAGACTAGAGGGACATGAACCATTGCACTATAACTATCAATTTGTTGTAAATATACCTCCAGCACTTGGAAAGTGCCGCCTTAACCCTCCCACAGGAATAGCTTTTCTAACAAAATTCTCTGTGCACTGTAGTGGTTTTAGAGATCAACATTTGCCTCTTACCTATAAGGTCAAAGTGGCATTAGATTCAATGGAAATGTCTACTGGAAGAAACAGCACCTTGGGCACCATTGTCTATTTTGGTGATCAATCCAAAAGTCCGCCATCTTTTTTGCCTGTTGGTGTACCTTCTAAGCAATATCTCTTGAACTTATATGTCCAAGTATATGATGATCTTGGTGCTTATTCCCAAATTACACTACTCACCACAGTGCAGAGCCCACTGAAAGCCAAGGAACCAGAGACTGTGTTAAAGGAATTGCATAGCTTAACCGGTGGAACATCGGCTCCCATCCCATATTTTCTCAACAGTGGAAATTATTTTAGTGCAGGATATTTTGTCCACATGGTGGCTTCTGCTTTAAATGACCTAGAAGGGCTTCCAAGGCTTCACTCCTCGAAGACCAAACTGCGTGAAATTCTTCTAAACCATTTGGCTGGGATCCCAACAACAAATATAATGGAGGCAAGTCACGTGATCTCAAGTATTTTGCAGATAACCCAAGAAATTGGGGAAATCAATCGGAAATCACAGCTTCTTGTAGTCCAAAAGCTCAAGGACGTGACTGATAGGTTGAGAAGACATAACAGAGAAAATGGAGGTTCTAAGGAAATCTATGATCTTGGAACTGCTATTCTTGCGGGGTTATCCAATATCCTGAAAGCTTCTCTGTTAAAAAACCCACAAAGCCACAGAATCATGGTTGAGGAAATCATGTCTGTCGCTGACATGCTAGTAGACCTCCTTTTAGAAGGCAAAGTCCCAGGAGAACATGCAACCATCCTAGGAGTTGATGACTGGACCATCACGTTAAAGAAAGAAGAAAAGTGGGATATTTCTGAACCTTTTTCTAGGAGAAGAGACTGCCAAAACTGTTTCTATCCCAAAATGAAACAAATGGAATATGACCAGTTGCCTGATGATGCAGTAATATCTACGGTACTTTATGACTTTGACAAGAATCCATTTTTCTGGTTGCCCTCTTCAGATGACATAAGCACCAGGGTGGCAGGGTTCAAAATGGCAGGAATTAAATCTAATGGCGATATGATTGAAATTGTGCCTGATGTGGCTGAAATGATCCTGACCAGAAATGAGGAAAAGGCAGCTGTATTTGAGATGACGGTGGAACGCAACCAAAACTTTCCTGAAGCTTCCGGAGGATTCAGTTTTGAAGTCTGTAGAAACTCCAAAGACATCTTAATCCAGATAGTGACAAAACTAAAGCTCACTTTCCAGGTTTTTATCTATGTGGGTCTCAAGCTTAGTCATCCTCCCTTAGCTATTTTTAATGTTTCCCACAATAAGCCAGTGATTTCGAAGACTAAGAATTCCACAGGGAATGATTGTCTATTTCAGATGCCTTACATTTTTTGCCTTTCGCAGATGTTACTCAAATCCATATTCCGAGGTAGCAAAGCTGAAAAACAAAGTATTTCCATTGTTCTTCAATCTGACCACTTTCTGGGGGACCACAACTTACAGAGACTTGGCCTTGCGCTGTTTACAGCGGACTGCTTGTATCTGGATGATGCCCAAACATTTTGGAGACAAGATAAGTGTCACCTCGGACCTCAGACTACCTGGCAAAAGCTACACTGCATCTGTGCAGGCAAAAGACGCACTGCAAGGACTGTTGACCAAGCAACAAGAGGAACCTCCATGGGAAATGTCACATTTTTAGCAGGGAAGATAACCATCCATCCGGATCCAGCAGAGATGAGAAAGATCCAGTTGGCTCAAATCCAGAAGAACCCAGTAATAATCTTGACTGTCATTTTCATTTTTCTTATATATATCTTGTTGGCTATTTGGGCAATGAGAAAAGATAAGGTTGATGTAGAAAGCCGAGCCCACACCATTGTCTTGCCTGACAATGATCCCTTTGATAAAGTTTGCTACTTGGTTACCATCTATACAGGCAGCCGCATTGGGGCAGGAACAACAGCCACTGTTTTCATCCAATTGATCGGGGACCAAGCAGTCAGTGACGTCCATCGCTTGAGCCACCCTGAACATGTGCCTTTCCTCCGTGGGTCCATCAATACCTTTCTCCTGACCACTAAGAATGACCTGGGAGATATTTATTGCCTTCAAGCTTGGCATGATAATGCTGGCTCTTCCCCTAACTGGTTCCTGAGTAGAGTCAAGGTGGAAAATATGTACACCAAACAGTCTTGGATGTTCATATGCCAAAAATGGCTTGCTCTGGATAAGGACAATGGCCTGATTGAGAGGGTGTTTATTGTGGTCCAGCCACTGGCCACTTTAAACAAAATGGATTTTTTCCTCATCAGCTTTGCCAAGGACCTTGCAGACAACCACTTATGGTTCTCCCCTTTTGCCCACGTGTGCACTGGTTCTTTCAACAGACTTCAGAGGCTGTCTTGTTGCTTTGCCACTCTCTTCTGCATCCTGCTATTCACCATGTTGTTCTTCAAGGTTGACATGGATCAGCAGATGTATCCAGGACAACTGCAGTATCTGAGGTTTCTAATCATCGGCATTCAGAGTGCTTTCATTTCGATCCCTTTGCAGATGATTATAATCATTCTGTTCAAATATTCACAGAAGGAGCCCTCTGATGAGAAGGCCACTGAAACACAGCAAAAAGTATGTTCCAATTTAACAACTGGAAATCTGAGGAACTGGAAAGAACTCTTGTGGAAATGTTACCTTCTAGAAACTGCTTCGAAATCCCCAGGGCCTGGTTTTCCAGACAGCAGCTTTGCTGCTGCTTCCAATCCCCAAAACCTGACAGAACATAAAAATGTTCGGTGCCGGCAGAGAGCAAAAACCCGATACAACTGCACGATTCCAGAGGGGCACGCCAATATAATTTCTACAGAGGAAGAGGCTCCACAAGTTGGCTATACCAACATCAATTTTAACAATAATTCCATGGAGAAGGAGGCAGACCACCAAACGAGGCCACTGAATACTCCCAGCATGCTTTTCTTCAAAAGGCCCCAGATCATATCTTGGTGGAACAAGTATGCTTCGTGGATTCTGGTCTTGGTTATTTCTGCCTCATCCTCTTTTTCTATCATATTATATGGAACATCTCAGGACTACAAAACCTCTTTAGAGTGGTTGGCGGCCTCAGCCATCTCACTCCTTATCAGTATGGTCTTCCTTCAAACCCTGAACATCCTTTTTTTTTCAGCCCTAAAATCGCTTCGTCCCAATTCCTGCAAAAACATTCCATGGTCAATCAAAGAAAGTTTCCTAGAGATTAAACTGAATGAACCCAGTATGAATGCTGACGACATGCGAGAACTGCATTATGATCTTGTAAGAATGAGAGGCAGCAAGCAATACCAGCCTTTGGAAGAAGACGAGATCACCATTTTTAAAAAAAGGGAGAAGATCCGACATCAAGCCTTTGTTTTCCTGAAGGATGTCCTATGCCACTTTGTCTTTTTAATCCTTATTTTGAACATTGCCTACTCCATGGAAAATACCACGAGTTTTTACTACAATCAAGATATGAACTCAAAATTGTCAAAGGAGCTTTTTGAAGTTGGTAAAATAAAGGAGATTTATCTCTGGTTGAGAGAAGTCTTTTTGCAATTGATTCACAATCCCCTGAAGCCAACCTTTCTCCCAGACACCTGGTCCAAAATCCTGGGTTTACCCAAAATGCGGCAGATAAGAGCACAGCATCATGAAAAAGAATGCTTCTATCCACACAGTTTTGTAAATAAATTTGTGATTAGTAAAAGCCATTGTCTTCACAAATATGGTGTTGATGAAGAAGATCATAAGAATTATCTCGGATCATGGAAAAACCCAGTTAATGAATCTATGGTGAATCATTTGGGCAATTTCACAGGCTTCACTTATCACAAAGTCCGAGACCCCTGGAGATACAATTCCTACGGAGAGCGAAATGTGTACACAGCAGGAGGATATACATTCAATTTTTATCCCAAGGAGACTCTCTCTGAATCAATGAAAAGAATGGCATCTTTGGAAGAAAACAGCTGGCTCGATGAAAATACTTGGGCACTAATCGTCGAGATGACAACTTTTAACTTTGATACGAACTTATTTTGCAGCATATCGGTGATCTTTGAAGTTTCTCACTTAGGTCCTATTAATACAACTGTGTGGATCCATTCCTATAAACTCCCCATTTTCAAGCAGCTGGACCGAAGGGAAAAGTTTGTTTTCATCCTGGTGGGCTACATGCTAGTTTTTTACATCATCGACGAGTTTTGCGTAGTGGAACAACAGAGGCTCAGCTACCTAAAAAATGTTTCTAATTTAATTAATTTTGGCATCAAGGCAGTGTGTTGTTTTTTCCTCCTGCAACTTGCATTCAAGTTCAAACTGGCTTCCAGCCTAATTGAGCTCTATCTTCATCAACCGAACCAATACATCCCCTTCCATAAAGTTTCTTTTGTCGATAAAACTTTGAGGATCACTCTAGGGTTTTTGGCCTTTCTGATCGTCCTGAAAACTCTCAGGTACTCTCGTTTCTTTTACGATGTGCGCCTGGCCCAGAGGTCCATTTTGGCCGCCCTGCCGGGTATCTGCTCCATGGCTTTAGTGGTGGCAGTCTACTTCTTCGTCTACATGGCCTTTGGCTACCTTGTCTTTGGCCAGTACGAATGGAACTACAATATGATGACCCATTCAGCACAGACCGTTTTCTCCTACTGTGTTTCAGCCTTTAAAGACACAGCATTCAGATCTAACCGTGCTCTGGGAGGGCTTTTCCTGGCTTCCTTCATGATGGTGATGATTTGCGTTTTGATCAATTTATTCCAAGCAGTGATTATGTCGGCCTACGAGGACATGAAGCAGCCAGTTTATGAAGAGCCTTCCGATGAAGCTGAGGTGGTTAACTTTCTCTTCCATAAAATCCGCCAAATATGGGCTCTCATCACCTTCAGGAAGGTATCAACGACAGATACGGAACTTTTTAATCGGGTCCTTTTTGGGCTTCCTGAGCGCAAAAACATGCATCACCTTGGACTCAAAGCCCGAAAAATAAATGGGAAGAAAATGGTGTATCTTGTCATTTGAGTGCTGTTCCCCCCCCCCCAAAAAAAAAAAAAGGAAAAAAGAAGTGAGGACAAATGAGTTGCTCAAAGCAGGACTCAAATTTCTAAAATCCTTTTTTTCCTAAAATCTCCTCAGCCTGGACTCTGTTATTCACAGCACAATTTTCTGGAATAATTATTCTTTAATAATTGGCAAGCATGCATATAGCCATTCATGAGGAAAAATACGAATATACCTTACCTTGATTTCTTCCATTTTCATGCCTGCTGGACTTTATCATCTTGGCTATGGAGAAACAAAGACTTTTATGTAATTATTTTAAAACCTCTGTATTTATTTCAGAGTGCACTTTTTTTAAAATGCAAGCTCCTTTCTTTATTCCTCACGAAAGCCAGTGGCTGAAGTGTCTCAAGCATCTTTCTTAGACAGGAAGAATCAAAGTCAAATTAAAGCAAGAAATATTAATCTTTTTTTGAAAGGTTTCAGAGGGAATCTCACAAACATTAGAGCACCTTAAACTGCCAAAGAATGATCACCTTCAAGATTAAAGAATTTTTAAAGTCTTTTTTGGATTGTCCTGTTTTCATCCTTAATGTTTTCAAAGCTGCTACACTATGTTCTGCCTTAGGAATTGGCACAATAAAGTATTGGCATCCATTAGGGGTGTCTACAAGTTGGATAATCAATGATAAATGATCAGAGTGCGCAAGTGTGTGTGTGTGCACAGGTATGTACAGATAATACCCTCTCATTTAGCGACCATTTGAACTTACAATGGCACTGAAAAAATAACGTATGACTGTTTTCACACTTATGACTATGTGTGTTTTGTGTGTGTGTATGTGTGTGTTTTAAAAAATGTCCTTTTTTTTGTTCTATCCAATCATACCAGCATTCCCAGCTTCTGTAATATTCTGATGTTTCTTTTTCCTTAAGTGCTAAGGTTAACTTGTCCATTGCTGCACAGGCTGTTATCTTCTGTATAACCATCTCCTCTATTGGAATATGTGCTTGTTTCCAACACTGTGCAAAGGTTATTCTGGCTGCAGTAAGAATATGCAGTATTATATATTTAACATTTTTAGGAATTTGTCTATTAAATATCCCCAATAGGAAAAATTCTGGTTTTAATTCAATTTGCTCCGCCGCTATTTCCTTTAACCATTTTTTAAATTCTATGCCAGTATCTTTGGGCTTCAGTGCAGGACCACCACATATGAAAAAATGTGGTGAAAATGAAANATTGATAACAAACAAGGAACCATAGACTGTCGATAATAGAATTGTTAGTTTTTTAATCATTTTCTTTTTTTCTATTTATTTTCTTTCTTCTTCTGTGTATTGTGTTTGTTTGATATTTTGGTTTTGTAATCAATAGTTTTTTTTTTAAATGTCCTTTTCTCACATGCTGACACATCCCTACAAATCTTCTTGCCAGCACAGTAGACATAGCTCGCCATACCCCACTTCATCAATTCTTTTTCAAGTTTGCAGTGCTTCCCCACTCGCTCAGTCCTGTCCTGGGATTCCCTGGTGGTCATCCATCTGAGGTAACCTCTGCAAGTTCAGTCCTGCCGTGGGCTGATGCTGCTTTCTCAGGGAGTCTCAGCAGGTGGACAAGTGGCCCTTGGCTGGGTAGGCAGAGTCTTGCCTTATCCCCTGAATTCATGGACAAACCAAAATGATTGATTTGCATGGGATTTCCTTCCAGCAAGTCTATTTAATTGGGCATCATCATCACACTGGACAGCCATCTGTCTGAAATGGTATGGGGTCTCCTGTTTGAGCAAGGGGTTGGACGAGAAGACCACCAAGATGACTGCATCTGTTAAAATACTGAAGTTTGCTGATGACACAACAGTGATTGGTCTCATTTGAGACAACAATGAACTGCAATACAGACAGGAGGTTATACACATTGCCTCGTTTTGTAACCAGAACAATCTGGACCTGAACACACTCAAAACCGTAGCAATGGTGGTAGACTTTAGAAGAAACCCTCCATAGTACCACCTCTTACAATACTAGACAACACAGTATCAACAGTAGAGACCTTCAAATTTCTAGGTTCGACTATATCACATGACCTAAAATGGATACCTAGCATCAAACACATCATCAAAAAAGCACAACAAAGAATGTTCTTTCTGTGCCAACTCAGGAAGCTCAAACTGCCCAAGGAGCTGCTGATCCAGTTTCTACAGAGGAATTATTGAGTCTCTCAACTGCACCTCTATAACTGTGTGGTTTGGTTTTGCAACCCACAGGACAGACACAGACTCCAGAGAGTAATAAGCACTGCAAAAAAACAATGGCTACCCACCTGCCTTCAATGAGGACCTGTGTGCTCCATGAGTCAAAAAGAAGGCTGTGAAAATATCTACAGACCCCTCACATCCCAGACACAAACTGTTTCAACTCCTACCCTCAAAACGGACACTATAGAGCCCTGCACATCAGAACAACTAGACACAAGGACAGTTTTCCCCAAAAGCATCACTTGGCTCAACAAGTCCAACTATTTACAAGTCCTTATAACTACACTATAGAGCACCGCACACAGAACTAGACACAAGAACAGTTTTTTTCCCTAAAAGCCATCACTCTGTAAACAAATAATTCCCTCAACTCTGTCCAACTATTTACAAAGTCTGCATTACTTTACTATTAATCTTCTTATTACCTTATTACCCTCCCACTTGACTGTTTCCTAGTATGATTTGATTGTTGATTGTACCCTATGACTTTCATTGTGTTGTACATTATGATTCTAGATTCTTAATGAATGTACCTTTCTTTATGTATACTGAGAGTATTTACACCAAGACAAATTCCTTGTGTGTCCAATCACACTTGGCCAATAAATAATTCCTATTCTGTTCTATTCTATTCTATTCTGTTCTATTCTGTTGAATAAGAATCATCATCACCTCTCTGTCTCTGTCTCCTTTAAGGAGAGGCGGGGCAACGAAGCCGAACGTGCAACGTCACCGTCGTGGGCGTGGCAAGTAAACAGGAAGAAGCTGCTCGAGAGCCCCGCCTCTCCTTCAAACAACCCCCCCCCCCACCACATACACGCGCTCGGGAGCTCGATCCTTACGCGCGTGTTTCACGTGTGAACTTAAAAGGTAGGTTCCGTTGAAGGCAGCGAAATGGGGGAATCCGGGTCGCTTCGTAAGCGTGAATCCGAGCAGGCTTCCAGCATCCAGGGCCCTGCTGCAACGCAGCGGGACGAGGTTGCCTCCCGCAGCCGAAAAGCAGGTGGTTTTATCGTGCCGGCCTCTCGGGCGGAATTTACTCTCGAGGAGGAAAAAGCGAGGGAAGCGCAGCAGCCTTGAAAGAGATGCAGCTGGGCGTTGCCCTCTTGGAAGGGGAGGGGGCGGTGGGGGGGGGTCCTGCAACTTCGTAACCCGCCAAGCGAAGTTGTTTTAAACAGATTAACAGAGTTGGAAGGGACCTTGTAGGTCATCTAGTCCAACCCCCCACCCCCCCCAAGCAGGAGATGCTACGCCATTTCTGACAAAGGGCAGCCCAACTGCACTGAAGTGGGGGTCCTTCCTGGAGGCTTTTGCTCTTCCTTCCTTGGCTCTCTTTTGCAGATGGAGCTGCTGGCCAAACCCTCCCTTGCCTCTTTCTCAGGAGCCTCCCCAAGTCAAGGTGGGGCGGTCCTCAGGCTCTTTCCTCCCACTTTGGACTTCCTTTATGCTCAGAAACCACTCCCCTGTCTCTCCTCCATCTCAAAGTCAGTGTTGCTTTTCTCCACATTGGGTTTTAGGTGTTCCCCTCATTCAGACAAATTCATTAATCAGATTTATATCCCATCATCATCATCACAAAAACAAGCAAGCACAATTGCAGGACATAGGAGTGTTTTATAATTGTAATTTATGGTGTGTGTGTGTGTATATCGTATGGAATATATATAGTTTCCATAGATTGTATAGTTTCTATATATTGTCCTTCCCTTTGTTTGTAAATTTCCTATAGGGACTCAACTTTTTAAAGAATGCTCCAAATATTTACTCATTTTCAATTATATTTTTAATATATATA
The DNA here is from genome assembly GCA_004320025.1 of Laticauda laticaudata. Lineage (NCBI taxonomy): Eukaryota > Metazoa > Chordata > Lepidosauria > Squamata > Elapidae > Laticauda > Laticauda laticaudata. The sequence goes on from BHFT01019123.1 coordinate 60,298, forward strand.
TATATATTTATATATGAATGCAGTTCAGCTTCCTTCGGGTATTATACCACGTCATTGTAGTTGTGCTTTTAAAGTTGTAGCAACGTTTCAGCAGAATCTCATCTTGCTCTATCATCAGGGCCTTTCTGTATGGATTTGTATGTGGGTGCAGGGTCTCTACAGCATTCTGGTTTAAAATTTGGAGCTAGCCTATGGCCTGTCCCAGGATGCTTTTTTCTTCATCCTGGAATTGTTGTGAGAGTCTTTGGTCTGGTGTTGCATTGACTGTGGAGTTTGTTGTGACTTGGTGTTTTCTCGTCTCTTCTGTCTTTTGTGGCTTGGATTGGCTGGCAACAGCTGGTGTTCTGTATTGATGCTTTAGTGCAGCTGGCTTCATGTGAAAGAACGGCTATTATCTATTAGGGAACTAGGTTTCATCTGGGTGCTATGGGGGGGTGTAGAGTTGGATGGTATGCCAGGGGAGTCTGTTTGTGCCCAGGTGTTTGCCTGGCGTGTGTGGAGAGATCTTTCTATTGTGAAGTGCAAAAGGCCTTTTTCCCCAAAAATGAAATTGAAAGTTCTGCTGGAAATCATCTCCTTCTGGCAGCTGTAGGGTCTTGTGTTTCAATCTCTAGGCTTTCTCGTGATGATTGTGGCTGGGTTTTCTATAGTGTGCTAGGCTTAGTGGCCTTGGTGACTGTTGACCGTGGGGCTTTCATGTGTTGGACTAGGTTGAGGAGGTGTGTTCCAGCTTTTTTACTGCATCTTTGTGTTCATCTAGGCGGGTACTTATCTTCTATTGGATCTCCAATGTATGAGAGCCAGGGCGCATAGATTGGATATGTAGGCATCCCTTACATAAAGGTACAGCCACGACAAAATAGTAAGTATATACAGCAGGCATACACATCAAAGAAACCTGCCTTCAAAAAGCAGAACAAAAAAAAGTAAGCAGTTATGCCTTAAAACACGCGCCAAAGACAAAATTCGACACTGGGAAACCAAGCGCATATACGAAGTTCACTGGTGTGCATCATAGCCCCGGCCAATAGCATTGAGGCACGCATTGGAGGTTGCTTGGGCCCCGAGGGTACAACAGGATTGGTGTGTTCAGAGAGCTGTCTCGAGAGCTGACTCAACGTCTCGTGAGGTTGAGAGGCCCTTCATCAACGGACTTGAGATGTCAGGGCCGAATACGATTGAAGATTGGTCCGTGACGGTGCCCTTTTTCTTTTTTCACCCTGCTTGGCTTGGGGTGGAGGAAGGACGGAGTGTAGGGGGCTGTCTGGTCTGGGCAGCTGGGTGAGGAGGGCGTCTGGCGTGGCGATGAATCTGGGCCTGGACTGGGAAGCTTCTGCATTCTGCTGTGGGACAGTCCTGGTAGTCGTAGCCTGGTATGGTGAGGGGCTGTTGAAAGCGCGTGAAGTGGCTGTGAAACAGTCGCCTGGGGGGGAGGGTGCAGCGCTGGTGATTGGGTAGGAGCGAGCCTTCAGGCTGGCGCTTGAGGGTTGTGCAGAAGTGCTGTGGAATCTTCTGCTTCATCACCGTGGTACGGGCCTTGCGCGCAGGTCCCTGAGAGGTGTGGATCATGGTAGGTGATGAAGGGCTTCGGTCCGAGGACGGGTATAGTACGCTGTGGACTTCCAGCTGAGAGAGAAGTTCTGTGCTGGTCTTTCATGTGTTCCCTGACTCCAACAGCCACACTGTGGGTTCTGGCCCTCCAGTCTCCGCTCATGCCTCTGGAGCTGGGGTGGGGGTGGGTTGATGCCGCTGGGCTCTGGTGGTTGCTGCTTGCTTCCTGCCGATTTGTGACAGCAGGCGTGTCATCCTCCATGGATCCGCGCAGTCTGGCCGCTCATGGGGAGTGCAGCTGGCGGGGGGGGGGTCTCTTTGCCGTGGGGGCCCTCCGAAAGACACCTCCTGGACGAGGCTTGCTTGGCTGGCCTGGCCTGGAAGAGGATCTGGCTGTGCTGTGGCTGGTCTGACAGAGAGGTGGTGCAAAGGGGCTGCTCTCGTGGCGGAGTCCACCCACTCAGGTAAACTGGCACTTGCCAGTGTCGTACATCTCCCGGTCAGTGAGGCTTGACAGCTGGCCTGCCCGGATT
>BHFT01019124.1:0-21620 GCA_004320025.1 Laticauda laticaudata
GATTCATGAAAGAGGCTAGAATTAATGTGTTTGTTTCTCTCCTTACTGAAAATTTGGAATGGAAAAGGTAATAATAGGATTAAGTATGCATATATGAATATATAATTGCTGTCATATTTTATGTAAAGGTGATGACCTGGAAATATCTTGTTCACTAAAAAGAAATTTTTGTTTTTAATGTGAAAAACTGAATAAAATTTGTTTTTTTAAAAAAAGAAATAACATTAGAACTGTTTTTTGTTGTTTAGTACATAATACAAGCAACTATATTGATTCCAGCAATGATAGGAAATATAGAGGCAGTGAAAGTTCTTCATTCAAAGAATCAAATGAAGGCATTTGATGTATGAAGTCTGTATAGAGGAACTGTCCTTGATAATGCTGTGAACAGATACAAGCAAAAACTGAAAATCACAAAGAACGAGTAACAGTCACATGTAAAAATGGTTTCCATTCATGTAAATGTCTTGCAGCAATTAGAAATAAGAATGTTCACTTGTGAATCTTATAAGATATATGTCTCTATTATATGCATGGTTATAACTAATATGCAAGTTCATCCTTACCTTCATTCAGCTAATGTGTGTGCCAAAATAGAAAATGAACTGAGGCAAAGATTTTTGGAATTAAATTAAATTAAATTAAATGCTGTAGATCTCCCATATGGACAAGGCCTAGAAAATAAGTCAGATGATCCTATCATTGTCAATGAAGAACACTCTACCGGAAGAAACATGACCAGATATAGGGAGTCCCCAGATACTATGAGGGATCCATTCCAGGAACCTTCATGTAGGACAAATTTTCTGGATGATGGATTGTGGACCATCTGCATGAACAAAATGAAGTCTGCTATATTAACATTCTTTGGCACTACTGATGATAGCATCTTCATAGCATTGCTTAATCGTTTTAAAGCTTGTCCAGATCATGTTATTTTGGCACAATAATTTTATTTTATTTTTTTATTTTATTTTTATTTGTCAATTGCTTACAAGATAATAGGTATAAGTAAAAACATAGTTATGAATACATGGAATACATATTAAGACAAATAAAAAAATATAAAAGAAACAATAGTGACAGGACAGGTAGGCCACATTGGTGTTGCACTTATGTACGTCCTCTACAGACATCTTAGGGAAGGTGAGGTCAATAGCAGGACAGTCTAGATTAAAGTTTTTGGGGTTTGGGGAAAAAACCCACAGAGGTCAGGTAGAGTATTCCAGACATTAACCACTCTGTTTGCTGAAAATTTTATTTTCCTTTACAATCAAACTTTGGTGCAATTAACCTTAGTTTGTATCTATTGTTTTGCTCTTGTGTTATTATGGGTTGAAGCTGAAGTATTCATTGACTGGTTAGGACATTGCAATGTATATATTACAATACTTAGATCGGACCCGAAGGGCGGCCGTATTCAAGGTTTTCTAGGTCTAGCATTTTCGAGTTTGGTTGGCATAAGGTCATTTGCAATAAGATAGAGGATCTGAATATTGGTAAAATATTTCTGGACTTTTCTCAACTGTGTAATATCAGATACGTAATGTGGTTCCTGACTGATGGAGATGTGGTTTGAGTATTGGATCTAGCAAATGTTTTGTATGCTCCAGTTAGTTAGTGTAATATTAACACGAGAAAAAGCTATGTAGATTAGGTTATAAACTCTTAATGCCTTTTGGCTATATAGTTTAACAGTGGGCTCTAGCAACTTAGGTCATTTGAGATGCAGTACTCCAAGACTCCTTGACAGAGTTTGGATCATCAAACAAGGTCTTGACATTCAGTCTATTATTTTATTTTCTTATTTTTTTTTGCCATATGTAGGACAGAGTCATTTATTTGGGTGAGATTTTGAGTTGCCAATTGTATGACATTCTGATACATAGTTCAAGGTCTTTTTTTGAAGGTTAGCAGTATTGTCTGTGGTTTGAATAGTTTTTACATCATCGTGAAGGAGAATTTTGCAGTTGCTTCTTATATGATCCACAGAGGGTCATTTATGTAGAGGGTAATGAAGGAGTTGAGTCCTAGAACACTGCCTTTGGGGACACCACTGTTGACAGTATAGGAATTTGATAGGACCCTCCCAATTTTGATCATTTGTTGTCTGTTTGACAGGAATGCTTCTATCCAGTTATGCAGGTGTCCAGAGATACCATAAGATTTCAGTATTAGGAGTAGTTTGTTGTGTACCACTGAATCAAAGGCTTTACAGAAGTCTATGGAGATTGTGTCTATTGCTTTGACCTGATCAAGTTGTGTAGTCCATATGTTTTTGCAGTGTAAGAGTTGCAGATTACAGGATAGATTTTTTTGGTTGAAGATCTCTAGAAAACAATGTGAATTCAAATCATAGCAAAAGGCTGAACTTACAACATATGAGATATAACTTAGAGGAGGGGGAGGAGCTACTATACCTGAGGAGTTCCATCAAAAATAAAACCAATCACATATTGCCTCCTACTGATCAGTAATAAGTATAATAATCACTGTAATACAAAGTGATGTAAACCCCCATTGGAGAAAGAATTGTGCCTTCAAGTATGAAGCCGACATAAATTAACATTTTTAACACTCTTGTCTGAGAATATAAACAAATAGAAAATGAGGTGTATTATTGATAGCATAGTTCATAAATAGTGGTGTTTCCTAGTGGGGAAACAACCTAAGTTGGGTCTATGGAGATTCTCAATCATCCAGGTCATGGTTGACCAAAAGATGCTTTTCAAAAAGTAACTGGACTTTCTTGGTTTTTATTTGAAAATGTTTCATTTCTCAATCAAGAAGCCTCTTCAGTTCTGATTGAATCATTCTCCATTGTTCAGTCAGAACTAAAAATGCTTCTTGGATGTGAAGCATTTTCAAAAAAAAAATCCCAAGAAAGTCAATTTGCTGTCAGGGTTCCAACAGATGCCCTAACTAAATCATGAGTCTCAAGCCAAGCTTCAAAAGAAATCCAGTTATTTATTAGGAGCTTCATGCCAGCACAGACCAGGTGGAACCAACTCTGTCCTCAGTTAATTCACACTTTGCCTCTGACCCTGTTTCCCCTTCCCCCAATATGTCACATTCTCCAACGAAGCAATTTTATGGGTTGTAAAAGTCCCTCCCCTCTGGTCACTATGGGTTTCCATAGAGACAGCCTTGGAGATTTGGGTGGAATATGCCCTGTTTTGACTGAGATATCAGCTCCTTAAGGCAGCAACGAAGTTCACTCTCCCATCCCCCTTTCCTATGGAAACCCAAGAGCTGTTCAGGGATGCTTTCAAGTTGACAGTTGCCGTTTGCAAAGCACCTTTGGAACAACATAACTCGGTGTTTGTATAGCCTAAGCATTGTCTGTAAACACTACTTCTAATTAGAAAGAGTACCGAAGAAATATAGAAAGAAGACCACTTTGAGATAGCAATTCCCTGCCAGTTCTCCAATTTATTCTCCTATATAGCTCTACAGCAGGTGTGTCAAACTCACGTCATCATGGCTGCATCATGTGACGTATTGGGACTTTTTTCCCCTTCATAAACTGGATGTGGGCATGGGTGTGGGCGTGGCCAGCATGTGACACATCTGGCCGCAGGCCCAGGAGTTTGACAGCCCTGCTCTACAGGGTACAAATATTCTCCAAGAATCATTTTTATGTGATGTGCTTTTTTCTTCATAATTTTTACAGTGGGCAGTAGTTTGCTCTACTGACAATGTGGTCAGGGGCAGGGATCTGCTTAGCTGTTATTGGCCACTAGAAATTGCTGTGGACATGCTTATTCCTGTCCAGTGGCTGGGCTTTGCTTTCCATGCTCATATTGGCTTGAGCTGCAGAGAAGGCCTGACATTAGGTTTCTGCAGAGGCATCTGTTGCAGCAGTCTCTAAGCAGGGCTTTCCAAACAATTTGTCAACTGTTGATGTGAATTTCTTATGTAGGTAGAGTTAAGCATTAAAGCACCATTAGAACAATTTTCACAAATTGAAAACAATTTTCAAAACTTGAACTTAACCTCCTTTTGAAAGCTTTTTTATGTCGAAAAAAGGGAGATGATTTTCTCTTGAAAATAGTGGCCAGGAGCTGCCCAGAAGATGGATTTACATTGGAGAAGATCAGCAGGTTCTGCCAACTGTGTGTTCCTGGTTCTGTCATCAGTGAGTGTACTGCAAGTTGTCCACTTCTGTCAACTGGACTTTCTTCTGGCTCATTTCAATTGTTTTTATTACCTTGGGAAAGGTAGCATCATTTTGTCTACTCTTATCCCATTTTGTTTACTTCATAGACTAATTTCAGGTGCTTCCAGTCACATTCAGTTGTTGCTAAAATGCCATTTCCTGGCAGAAAGTAGAGCTTATTCATTATTAAGTATTATTTCCCATTTTTCTCTGCACCCCTCTTCTCATCTATTGGCAGGTCTTAGTTGCAGCAGGCTGCCACAGAGAATAAAGCAGAAGGGATTATGCCAATTAACTGACTATTCTGAGCCATGTGTGTCATACTTTTATTGATTTGGGGCTATCAGTTTATTGAATAACACATCATTTACTGGATGCATGAAATACATAAACCATGGTTCACAAAGCACAACAGAATTTATACAATATGTTTATCCAAATTTAAGCACACCACATGGTGGATGTTTCCAGCATAAAAAGGGAATTCTGGGAGTTGTGTTTCATCTCTCTGGTGGAAAAACAAATCTGGTCACATTGCCAATTTCAAAAGCTGATACAAAAATTTATGCCACCAGATAAAGACTTAATGCCACCAATTATCACATTAAACAAGGGGAAAACCTTCTATGCACCAATTCCACCACACTTTTTATAATTTTGTGAACAAACAAACAAAAAGACTCAAGGTCCATCCCATCCCATGAAAGGACCTAATGTAAAGACTGCAATGATGACATCATTTAAAGCATTCTCTTTAACACATTCTTTGCCTCAGTATTTGTAACAGCAATGGATCATGCCCAGTATTTCCTAGTGAACCACAGATCAACTACATTGATGTAATACATATTGATTTACAGAAGACAATGTGAAAGCACAACACAATCTATCACCATCTCTATCTATTTGGGACTGGATAGAATATGTGCCTACTTCTTAAAAAAAGCTATTCCGCTGCCACAAGGCTGAACCTCTAAGCTTTAATCTTTGGAAAAAATCTTTCAGCGACAAACTCCTTGCCGAAACTGATATTAACACAGTTGAGAAAGTCCAGAAATATTCCACAAGCAAGAGTTCTCCACTCCTGTTCTATATGCAAGTGGTTTAATCCTAGGTACTGTTCTGAGTGTTCAAAAAGATGTTAAGAAGTGGATTGGTATCACTAGGAACCAATCAAGAGCTGCTGAAAAGGCGGCCAAATTTAAAGAAATGCAATAGGCTTGAAAGCAAGCGGCCAGCCTTGTATAAAAGGGTCTGGTTGCGCTACAGCCAAACTGTTCCTATCTGACTATTGTTTCGAAATAAAACCTTTTGTTGTTGGAACCGGTCTACCTCGTGTGTTTTCGAACAAAACACTGGCAACAGAGGGATCGTCCTGAACGCCGAACCCTGGCACGCGGTGATAGGAACCAGACGCCAGCCAGAGATGTCTGGAAGCAACGCACCGCCCGCACCTTTCACCCGAACGGATTGAGGAATTGGGAGTCAATACAACAGATCACTTCCAGCATGTACCTGGAAAGCAATGGAATAGATGACATTCTCGGGAACAACGCAAGCGAGCTGTATTCCTCACCCATTGCGGCCGATCAACGGTTTTATAAAATGGCCAAGGCCCTTGCGAAGCCCCGAAAGACGTTAAGCAACTAACGGGCCAGAACTACAAAGAAAATCCTCAAAGCACACTTACGCTCCGGCAGTGTCAAACTTTAATAAAGCGGCATGACTTTCTACGCAGAGTACCAGCGAGTATGGGGGAGACCGTCGCCGATTTCGTGGCTGCTTCTCCAGCAAATAGGGGTGAGGGCGGATTTTCTTCAACATCGACGAAGCGATGCAGAGATCGCCGTGGTATTAGGGCTCGAGACATTACAGCACAAAGTAAGCTGTTAAAAACAAGCCCAATATCACTGTGACCGAAGGCAAATCGCGGAAAGCCATGGCCGCCGAAGCGCAAAGAAATCGCGCGCGTCAAAATAAAAAAATGAATCAAAAATGGCGAGAAAACCCAACTAAGAGAAAGGAAGCAGCCTACCACCACCACCCACTTCGAAGAGTCGCAGAGAGGAAACCGAATCGAGCGAGAAGACGACGATGGTCCACCGTCTGCTCGCAAATAAAAAAGAGCGCGAAAAAAGGAATTGGCGGGAATGCGCTGGGCTGCGGAGGAAACCATGCTCCGACCGAAGCAGATTTTCTCGATACTATTGCAGATACTGTAAAATAACGGCGACACATCGAAAAAGTCTGCAGGAATAAAAGAAACTATAGCCCCACGAGACGCTAGAAATTCCCCACACGAGCTCCGAGCCCTAAACGGAGCGGAGAGAAAGTGGCAACCAAGAGAACACACGCCAATACACATCAAACCGTCACTATAGAAGCGCCCAGACGGGAAAGCGGCAAGAGGTTAAAGTGACTGTAACCATCGGAAGGGAAAGCCCGTAGATGAGAGTGGACCTCCGGAAAGGTCTTTCCTTTCGATGGTTTCTTAGATTACTATAAAAAAAGGCTGATCCCAGACATCACATCAGACAATTACAAAACACCTTTGACTCTAAAGGACTATCAGGGAAACCCAGATCCCTGTAATTGGGCATGCGGACAATTTTTAGTCCTTCATAAGCAACACGTCAATACTGCGCTAAACCATCGTTCGACCAGGGGACCAGTTACCGAAGCCTCACCATACTGGGCATCGAATGGTTCGCACCCTTGGGCATCGGAGGATGACCCGGGAGCAATCGAAGTGTGAACTACCACCAGCGAAGATGACCTCACTCCGCCGAATCCAAGACGTTTTCGGACGGCTCGCTGGGCAAGTTATCGGGGAAACCTATCTCTTTCTACCTAGATCCCCAGATAGCCCCAAGAAGATTAAAAGCCAGACGAAGTTCCCTTTGCTACAAAGGTAATAGAGGAACAACTCGACAAACTAGCTAGCCCAGGGGGTGTTTAGAACCAGGTGGACCATGCCCAAAGGGAAAACGCCTATTGTTACCACCCATAAAACCTGACGGGTTCCATTAGAATCTGTGTGTGACTATAAGCGCGACCCGTGAACCACGGCCTTACAGACCAAGCGCAATACCCAGTGCCAGTAGTTCCAACATTGCCTCACTCCCTGGGCAAAGGAAAAATTCTGCTAAACAGACTTGCACAAGCCTATTTCAGCACTTCCAGTGGATCCAGAAACAGGCAGAAGCGCATAAACCATCAGTCACACACAGCGGGCCATTCAAATGCCACCGGACTCCAATTTGGAGAAGTGTGCACCGGGGCGTTTTCAGAGTCTGATGAACGCCTCCTTAAAATGGTATACAAGGGGTAGTTCCCTTATTTTGACGACGCTCTTCAATCTCGGCCAGAGACGAAGACTCAAACTAAAAAAAAGACTCACAGGAAGTCTTACCAAAATTTTAGGGAATCGGCCTTAAAGTAAAAAAAGGAAAAAATTGCTTGCCCTAATGAAAAAAGCTTGAATTCTTGGGGCTACTCAATAGACGGTTGAGGTCATCCACCCCACAGATTAAGAAAGTCAAGGCAAATCAAGATAGCACCGTGAACGATAACAAGACAGAACTACAAGCCTGTTTAGCGACCTTATTATCTCATCATGTATTTTCTGCCAACCAGGCGTGAGTGAGAACTGATACCGTTATACACCGTTCTTTTTAGAATAAAAAAGCAAACTGGACCTGGCTAGCAAAGAAAGGGAAGCTTTCCAGAATATTAAAAAGTTGCTGAACATCCACAAACGTTCTCATCCAATTTAGCAACACACTGCCTCTAAGAGTGACCTGCGAACGCTTCACCAATTTTGGAGTAGGCGCCGTCCTAAGCCACCAATCCCGTGATTGCCAGAGAAGCCACCGTCGCATACTATTCTAGGACTCTATCAAAAAATCTGAACGAAATTACAGTCAAAACTGGACAAGGGAAGCCCTAGCCACTTGCTCGCTGGAGGATAAAAAACGCTTCCCATGAATATCTGTACGCGTGCGGGCTTTTCAAATTGTAACGGACCACATAACCATTGTTTGGGAATTTTGGCCGGGGAAACAAGCCGACGCCTAATCATACTGTCACAAGAATGTCTAGTGGTCAGAGTTCCTGGCCAGGCCTATTCCCTATTACTTCTGACGCAATCTACCAGGGAAACAAATTTCCCATGCGGACGTCTTTTGAGCAGAGCACTCTCTACCAACTTTCTGAGGAGACCCACACCAGCGATACTCCGTTGACAAATAGAGGACTTGTCCCGATCTCCCATCTCCGCCTAGATGTCGCAAGAGCCACGCTAAGACTCATTGACTGCCCGATATTCTTGGCTGGGAATTAGGTAAAGGCTGGCCGGAGACGCAAAAAAACTGAAACTTTTAAACCGTTTCGGTCCAACAGACTGGAACTATCTACCTAAAGGCAGTGTGTTTGCTGCTGGGGAGAATCGGGTGTCATCCCAGCCAAGCAAGCCCAGAGTACTAGGATGTTGCCAACGAGTTGTCACCCTTAGGGATTGGTTAAATGAAAAGCCTGTGCCAGGCAGCTATGTGTGGTGGCCAGGCATTGATAAAAGACATAGGAGTTATTGGGTGAACTCTTTTCATAAATGCCAGAAATCAGAACCTTTCTCCCCCACAAAGCACCCATTAGGACTGGGAAACCCTAGGGGACCGTGTCTAGGAGTGCGCATATAGACTTCGTGGGTTCCGCAACCAAGGGCATTAGCCTTTCTGCATTGTCGTTGATGCCCTACTCAAAATTGGCTTGAGGAAAACTCATGCCCATCAACGAACAAACAGAAAATCCCTACGTTAAAAAACATTAGCACGAACTTTTCTCGCCACCCACGGTATACCAGGACATTCTCGTCTCGGACAACTGGACCACAACTAACAAGCTTGCATTTGACAATTACCCTAGCCTCCCTAAGGTATCAGGCATGCCCTTACCGCGCCGGCCCATCCGGCTGCAGAGAGCGGGCAGAGCGACGGAGAATGTGTTTCGAATTTACAAAGGAAGGCTAGGGACAAATGGACATATAGGTTGATAGTCCAAACAAAAAATAAACCGATTTTACTAACACTCCACCAATATAACACCCAGTACAGTCACTACAAGTCCCAGCCGGAATTAACTTATGGATCTCGAAAATTACGCTCACACCGTTGACAGACTACACCCAGATTAACCGGAAAACCCCCCTGGTTCCTCCACAAAGTTTTTAGACAAATTCCATTAGGCGACTTGTATACCCGCAAAAATTTACACGGGGGAACCATTGTGGGGTACCTGGACAAATTACCCAACTTACAGCGCCCCAATCCTAACGGCTTAACGGTAGACGATGGCAGGAGTTGGAAGCGGCACCATAGACCACGCTTCGATCCCGAATAATTGAACGGCCAACAGACACCAACCAATCGCCGACGAATATCACAATAAACCTCAAAACCAGGGAGGGGAGGAACGGCGAGAATTTAGTAAAGCAACCGTCAAAAACTAAAAACAAAACGATTATCACCAACCAACAAAAGAGCAATAAAAGACTCACCTTTTGAAAGAGACTTGCAAAGAGAGCCTGTCGGAAGGGCCAGCCAGGCCAGCTCAATCCTGCCCATGGAAAACGGGTGGAGCGGCGAAAAGCTCGCGCCTAAGCCAACTCAGGCGGCGGCAAAATGGACCGACTCACCCTTCAGACGGTTCCTGAGCGACAGATCAGCAGAAACAGCAGCCCCATCCCGAACCGGTCGAAGTCTTCACGAGGAATGAAACGCGCGCAAAGTCTGAATCGGGTTCGGAAAAGCCCTCCTACCTGCGTGACTCACTAACCTCAGTTAGGAACTTAAACTAAAGGGAGGGTGTTCTATAATGCAAGTGGTTTTAATCCTAGGTTTTATGATTCTGATTGGTCAAAAAGTAAGAAGTGGATTGTCACTAGGAACCAAATCAAAAGAGCTGCTGCAAACAGCGCAAATTTAAAGAAATGCAAATAGGCTGAAAGCAAAGCACCGGCGCAGCCTGTATCAAAAGGCTGGTTGCGCTACAGCAAACCGTTGCCTATCTCTGACTATTGTTTCGAATTAAAACCTTTGTTGTGGGACACCGGTCTACCTCATGTGTGATTTTCGAACAAAAACACCTCTTATTTGTTTGTAGAAATACTTGGTATGCCACCAGACTCAAATTCTATAAAACTCCGACCTAAACCTTGAATTACGCCATCTTTAGTCTCGATCAAGTTATGTATACTAAAATCTACATTGCAATGTCCTACCCCAAGATAATACTTCATGCTTCAACCATACTGAAACTCAGCTTCAACCCATAACAGACACAAGAGCACAAGAATAGATACAAACTCAAGGTTAACCGCCACCAAACTTTGATTGCAGGAAATAACCGATCTTCCAGCACACAGAGTGGTCAATGTCTGGATACTCCTCCCTGACTCTATAATATTCTTCCCTAAACCCCAAAAATTTTCAACCTTACGAACTGTCTACCTATTGACCTCACCCCTTTCCTAAGAGGCATGTACGGAGGGGGTGATAGTAAGTGCACCAAACGTGCCATTACCTTCCCTGTCCTATTGTTCTTTATTTTCTTATTATGTAGCCCATTTTATGCTATTCATACTATGTATTATACTTATGCTTATTATTTTGTAAGCATTATGACAAATCAAATCAATAAATAAATAAATAAATAAATAAATAAATAAATGAATGAATGAATGAATGAATGAATGAATGAATGAATGAATGAATGAATGAATAAAAACTGTCTGGAATGCCTGTGCTGGTTTGATGCATTATGAATCATAACATCATATGCTCTCTATGAAGTAGAAGACATTTTCCTGAGTTTTCCAGCGTGTGGCTAATTAATATTACAAGTCAACTAGATTAGTCATAACATATTACTTCTGATAAAACTGCACTGTATACTTCTGCCAGCAGCAGTTCAGGTTTAAGTAATTAATCTCATCATATACAATTTTTAGGATCAAAGAGTTCCTCATGGCAGTTTTTATTTAATCTAGGCCAATAGAAAGCAATACAAAGACATACCAAGGGTTTGCCCATCAGCAAGAGTGGAAATAACTTCACATTTTGAAGATTGAAATTAAAAACATCACTCATTTTGACTTTCTGGGCTAGAATCCTGAACAGAACTCAAGTAATTATAATACTCATACCACACATTGATATTGGTTTTAGTATAACTTTAGTGTTTGCTTGTTTTTTTTAATTCTGTTAATCTTTTGATGGAATTCCTTTCTTGTCAATTTTTGGGGTTTTTGTAATTGATTTTTCATTTTTAAAAGTGACCTGTTGAAAATTAAAGAGCTGTTAAAAAATTCCATTACCACTATATTTGAAATATGGAAACTTGGCTTTTTATACAACGTGCTATTAAGCTGATCGTGACATTTTTGTCCCTAATAAAAATTCTGACTTGCTTCTATACATTTTCATTATGGTAATCAAGATTGAATTTCCATCAAGCACCATCATATCCATATTTTTCACTCAGCTAGCCTCAATTTGGAATAGATTTAAAACTTAATAAAATACCCTTCCATAGCTTGGTGCTTTTAGATGTGTTAAATCATAGCTGGGCTATAGCCACATTGATTGGGAACACATGGAGTTATAGGTCTCCAAATACAAAGAGCACCAGTTTGAAGAATGAAGAAATAGATGTAGTTTCATAATATGAAGTCTCTCTTTGCAGTCATATTTTATATGCCGATCACTGATACTTATAGCAATTGACAGGCTATATTTTTCAATTCTTTCTGTGATAACTGTTAGAATGTAAGATTTGACCAGTATTTGCTATCTGAGTATAAACTTTGGGATTTCAATTACTTATTGTTGTTTAATATCTCTTAATTTATATGAGACAATTATGAAATCTTGAAAAAATTGTATTATTCTTAGCACACAGGTTTATCTTTCATGTTTCCTAACATATTTATTAATTTTTTAGGCCATGGGTAATTATTTGTCATTAAAGGAGTGTGAGAATCAAAGATATAGCTTATTGATCTATTAGATTCAATAAGTCCTATGGATGACAGCAGGCCCCAGAAGAAAGAAACATGAACCAAAGTTTTCAGCTAGGATGGTTTCGAAATTTACCAGAATTATGTGTAATCCTGCTGATCCGTTGTGAAAACTGTGAAAACAATTTTTTGCAAAGTATGCACTTGGATGGATACATTTAAAATAGGAAGAATGAAACTGCTGGAAATGAGGAACTGTAATGTACACAGGTGGTTACAGAAAGTGACAGTTAGTGAAGTTGCAAAGTGTGTATGTGGTTAGAAGTATAAAGGATAGGGTTAGAGATCAGCTCAGGACCTTTTGACTTATGGGAGTCCTTGTAGGACCTGCTATGTGTCATTGGATTATTATTAATGTAAGTGTATTTTACATATATTTTATATCTATTCATTTCTTATGTTCCAAATTATTAGAAACAATAAACCTCTGATCTTAAAGTAAGTATTTTTGTTTATATTGGTGTCTGTTTCCTATTGGTCTTTTTTTATGACAGGAGGACAATAAGAACCTGTAACAAAATATTGCTATACATTCATTTCTTCCTGAACATTCCAAATTGTTCCACAGATCAATTCCATTTTCCATTTTTTTCTTCTCCAACAGACATCTAGAATTTCCCCATTATGCATATTTTCCTTCTCATAGATGGGTAGGAAAAAGTCACTGTATTATCATAGAGGTATTAACATTATTTATGATAATACCTTTGGTAGGTTTCTCTCTTATTACTTTTGGTAATATATCTTTGATAGATTTCTCTCTTACTCTGAGCATGAAGCCTCAAAGATGTTGGCTTACTGTCCAAATGCTTGCTGACTGAGTTTGTACATCACTGTAAACCATAATATTTTCAGCCATTTAATAAATCACATTTGGCTGAATTTTGACATACTAATCATAAATTATCCTTCATGAACATGACAGGCTGTGTTAACATAACACATTAAGACAAAACAAATTTCACTATAGCATGGTATGATATATGTGAATCCAGTGAATTAATTCAGTAAGAACAGGCTTTTATGTGTCTCAATATTTGGCTTGATAAAGTCACAAATATTATAAGCTGAGTTTCCTGAAATAGCTTAGATCTTTAAAGATGCAAATTGCATGCTCACCTGAGGAGGTCTGATAAGAGGCCTGTGGGAACTATCGGTTCTTTATGGAAGTTCCAGAGCTGAGATTTTATACCTGATCTTTCTTTATTTCTCATAAAGCTTACTGTTTAGAACTTTCAATATTTTTTAACAGAATACTGGGTAATAGCTCCCTATGGGGTACACTGACAGTAAGAGGTGGGGCGGGGTTCTACAAAGGCTTTGGAAGGATGTTTTCCTGACTCTGTTCAGAGAAAGGTCAATATTACATAATTATTTTAACCCCTTTATGAAACTGAGGGGACTTTTCCTTTTTCTTTGCTTTTTGTGATAATAATTTCCAGATAGATAGTATGAGATGTGCTGTTGGACCACAAATCATTTCATTTGCAGTTTATCCCCAAGGTGCTATGGGAATTCATCTCCTTATCACTATCCACAGATCTGTGATGTATAAGTTTAAGACATGCATGTGATGTATAAGTTTAAGACATGCAAAGGGCACCGCCAACCTATTGCTCAACCCAAGCTAGCCAACAACTGAACCTTGAGAACCCAGTCAATCACTGTGCACTCTCTCTGCTTCAAACCACCCAATCAGTTTACTCTCTTCCTGTCTCCTCCCACAGAACTTCCAATGAAACAAAAGGTTGAACAAAACAGCTTTTATCTCAGTGTGGAGCAATTCCATTGTGTTTTTTTTTTGAAGTTAATTGTCCTTACAAATCCTGAGTGGAACAAATCAGCAAAAATGGTCACTTGAGCTGGGCTGACTAAAATAGACAAGGGGTCTTGGATGGGACAGTGTATCCAGTGTGGATAAAAGTAGTCACCCATTCAAGGATTTAAAACTCCCTGGCCATCTCCCTAGAAATGCCATCTGATCTGTTCCCTTACATTAGCATTTGTTTGAAATATTGAATCAGAAATTCTACCAAATTTGAGGAGACAATAGAAACATTAGCTTGATTTTTCAGATTCAAAACAAATGCAAATACTGATGTGTTTTCAAGAAAGCTAGTAGATAAAACTATGATCACTAAGGAACAATTGTCAATATGCCTACTAAACAGCTGAGGAGCCTGCAAGCCAAAATGAATTGAGAACAAGATCAGAAATTGCAGCTGAGTACACTAGAATTCAGACAGCCTTTAAAAACAATTAATTCAAATATCTTCATTTATTGTGTGTGTATGTTGTGTTAAGTCCTCCTGAGCTTTTGAAATATTCCTGCAACATATGGAATGACAACTTAGTTTCATTTATTGTTTTCTTCTTTGTTTGTTTTGGGGGCACTTCTGCTGGGTCTTTTTTATTATTGTTGTTGTTATTGGTGTTGTTTAATCTTTGGTGAGATTCACAGCCTTTGGGGCTGGTTGGTAGCTCAACAGCTCAAGTCCTAACCAAGGACCTAGGAACTGTTAAGATAGCATCGGAGGATATAAACTGTTTCAAATAGGGTGGTTTTTTGTAGAATCAGGGTAGTTAAGTCTGATAAGTTCAGAATTTCCAAATAGCGAGGTAGCCCTTTAGGTATTGGCTCCAAGGACTCCATGTTACAATTGGATAACACACAATTCATTTTTCCAAAGTCACTCAACTTCAATTTGTAAGTCCTGGTACTTTGTGATTTTTATTCTTGATGCTTGTCTTCAATTCGTGCATCACCAGGTATTGCAATGTCAATGAACCAAACCTTTTTCTTTTCAACTATTGTTGTTGTTGTTTGTGGTGTTGTTTGTTATTAGATGAAGGCCCAGTTGGTTAGCTTGCAAGTTTCTAAAAGGCTTTCTTAACATAGAATAGAATACTTTTTTGTCCAAGTTGATTGGACACACAAGGAATTTGTCTTGTGGTAAATACTTTCAGTATACATAAAGAAAAGATACATTCATTAAGATTCAAAAATTATAATGTACAACACTTAATGATAGTCATAGGGTTCAGTTCAAACAATCAAATCATACTAGGAAATAGTCAATATAAATCGTAAGGATACAAGCAACAAAGTTACAGTTCTACAATTACAAGTGGGAGGGATGGGTGATAAGGCGTGATGAGAAGATTAACAATAATAGTCATGTACACTTTGTAAATGGGTTGAACAGTGTTGAGGAATTATTGGTTTAGCAGAGTGATGGCTTTCGGGGAAAAAACTGTTCTTTTGTGTCTAGTTGTTCTGATTTGCAATGCTCTATAAGCATCATTTTGAGGAAGGAGTTTAAAAAGTTTATGTCCGGGATGTGAGGGTCTGTGAATATTTTCACGTCCTCTTTTGACTTGTGCAGTATACAGATCTCAGTTGAAGGCAGATGGGTAGTAATTGATTCTCTGCAGTCTTAATTATCTCTGAAGTCTATGTCTGCCTGTTGGGTTGCAGAACCAAACCAGACAGTTATAGAGGTGCAGATGAACAGACTCAATAATTCCTCTTGTAGAACTGTATCAGCAGCTCCTTGGGCAGTTTGAGCTTTCTGAGTTGGCACAGAAAGAACATTTGTTGTGCTTTTTGATGATGTTTTGATGTTTAGGTGCCCATATTAGGTCATGTGATATAATAGAAAACTAGAAAATTTGAAGGTCTCTATTGTTGTTACTTGTTTGTCTAGTATTGTAAGAGGTTTCTTCTAAAGGGAGGGTTTCTTCCAAAGTCTGCCACCATTTCTACAGTTTTGGGTGTGTTCAGTGCCAGACTGTTTCCAGTTATACCATGAGGCAAGTTGTATAACCTGCAGTCTGTATGCAGATTCATCGTTGTCTTGAATGTGACCAATCTTGAATGTGACCAATGTTGTTGTCATCAGCAAACTTCAGCATTTTAACAGAGTGGATCATTTGAGATGCAGTCATTGGTATATAGGGAGAAGAGAAGTGGAGATAGCACACAGCCTTGGGGGTCCCTGTGCTGATTGTACAGGTATCAGATGTGAATTCTGCCTACTACACCTCTGCTGCCTGTCTGTTAGGAAGCTTATGATCCACTTACAAGTGTGTTCAGATACGCTAGTTGGTTTAATTTAGTTAGAAAATGTCTGGAATGATAACACTGAATGCTGAACTGAAGTCTCAAAGAGGACGCTGCTTAGGTATTTGGAGATTCAAGGTGATGTAGGATGTAATGCAGAGCCATGTTAACAGCATCATCTGTCGATCTATTTGCTCAGTATGCAAACTGCATGGGATCTAACAGCAGATTCATGATGGTTTTCAAGTGAGACAGCACAACCCTTTCAAAGATTTTCATAATTACAGATGTTAGAGCAACTGGTCTGTAGTCATTCAGTTCCTTGATGAATGGCTTCTTTGGCACTGGGATGATGGGAGAATGTTTGAAGCAGGAAGGAACATAGCACATCTGCAGTGATCTATTGAAGATTCGGGTGAAGATAGGAGCCAATTGGTCAGCACATACTTTTAACCATGTTTTATTTCTGATGTAGGGTTCTGATCACTCATATTTTGGGCCTCAGTGGCTCATGAGATCAATATTTATGATCTGTGTCTGTGGGTTTTCTGTAAACTTCAGTGTTGAGGCTTCTATCTTTCCTTAATGTGTACTACAGAGTATTTTCCTTAACATCTTCCCATGTGAGCTTAAAGTATCTGTCCATAGAGTTGATGGGTTTGGTGAAGGCTTCCAGTTCCTGTGTTAAATGAAGCCTTCACCAAACACATCAACACTGTGGACAGTTACGTTCACATGGGAAGATGTTAAGGAAAATAGTCTGGTCTTCCTGGATTTTGCAGTACACATTAAGGAAAACAGAAGCCTGAACATTTAAAAGACAAGGGGCACTCTTTTGAAGACAGCACATTCTGGACAGAGAGGACCACTAGTGTGAAAGAGGGGTCAAAGAGACCATCTAGATTAAGATTAAACAGCCCTCTTTCAACAGCAGAGGGATATGACACTACCTATCTCCTGTTTACAATCCAGTTCTTTCAGCAGTTCCAAGGTTCTATACCCATTTGTATTATTCAGGTGACCCTGAGGGCCCAGATAAACCTCCAAGTTTCTCAATGACTCTCGAGAGTGCTAACGACCAGATGACTGCAAGGAACATAAATCCTTCCATTCTCCACCATTCAGTCAGAACTGAAGAAGCTCCTTGGATGAAAAGCAAAACATCTTCAAGGAAAAGCAAAGAAAGTCCAATTGAAAAAAACACTTTTGGGATTGTGTCTGTCTATCTATCAATCATCTATTTATCTATTTCATACACAGAGGGACCCAGATATAACCCTACTGTTAACTTGTGAAGTTTCCCTGACCTGCTACTGAGTTGCCATAGGGAGGGGGATGGGAAATTGTGACTCACAGCTGCACCAAGGAATTTACTCCTCAGTCATAACAAGATGCATTCTGGCTGTACAAGTCAATGCCATCTCCAGGGATACTAGCAGTGCCTGGAAGGAGTGACTTCTATAACCCATAAAATTACCTTGTTGGGGAATGTGACTGGGTGACACACTTTGGGGGAGGGGGAAACAGGGTCAGAGGCAAGGCAAGCAGGGAGTAAATTCAGAGCTGGCTTCACCTATAATGCTCCTAATAAAAGACTGGATTTTTATTGCCAGATGGCTTGAGACTCAATTGAGTTAGGACACTGGTAGGAACTCTGATATCTACATATATTAAGTCAACAAACTTTGGCAACATCATCTTAGATGTTTCCAACCAAGAAAACAATTGTAACTCCTGGATCATGTTAGGAGATATACCCTTCTTTAAAAGTTGTATGTTTCATTGGAAAAGTTGTATATTTCATTCCAATGTACAATTATACAACCAAATTATAGAGTCTCCTTGTAAATTAAATAAATAAACAAATTAAATAAATAAGTAAATATTCTTGTCAGCAGATGATCAGAGGCTAAACACAGAAATGAACAATGGCTGGGGGCATGAGGGGAAAAAACTCTAAATCCAAACAAAACTCAGTTTTTAAAAAGTTTGGGGGATTTAAACTGTTGATTAAATGGTTGCCTTGACCATTTACAAGCCTTGAGACAATCATTCAGTCTCTTAAATTCATCTCTAGATCTTCTTTCCCCAAAAGGGCAAAGAAGGGCCTCCCCTCTAAAGGCGTCTAAAGAGATATTGGTAGACTATATCTCTGTTTTCTTATCTCTTCTATTTCCACATAATTTTCTATTTTAACGTAGAATGATGCAAGTGTAATCACTGCTAGCACAGAGGAGCCTATGCTAGGCAAGATGAAAAATAATTTGATGTGACATTGCACAGCTGTGCTCCCATATATTTGCACTGATTTCTGATTGCCTTCAAGAAAGAGATGTCATATTTCTCTTCCTGCCACTTCTTCACTGATGAGTTTCTGCTACGCTTGGAATAGGCCTTCTTGCCTGTGAGATTGAATCTTTTTCATTTTGAAAATGAACTTTCACATTTTCCTTTTAAGGAATTGACCCACCTTTGGAAGGGTATCAAGATTTCCTCCCAAACATTCCATAAATAGTACTCAAACTGTCCATGTTAGGGACCTTTGCCAGCCAGCCACCCATAAAACAGTTGGCATTTTGAAAATAGACTTCCTTTTCAGAGGAAAGTGGCATGAATTCTGTGCAGCTGTTGGCCTTATGAATGAGAAATAGTTCAAATGGGGCCTTTTGCTAGAATTACAATAACGCAATATCTACACTATAATTAATCCTATTCTGTCTTTGAAACACCAATGATTGATCATTATTATTATTGAAAACCAGGTTTTAGCTAACACAATTCTGGTGCACATTCATAGAACTATAATCTCAAGAAAGGCAAATGAATCAAATTTATAATTAATGGACTCTACTATTTGCCAGTTCACTTTTGGAACAGTGTAATAATTTGCCGATACTTGCTCTTTCTGAATGGTGAAACTTTATTCTTTTGTTTACAACCAAGAAGTATAACCCAGGTTGTTGTAAAAGAACCTATGGTATTAGACAGCAAACAGATGGATAGAGATCACCTGTTGCTTGTATGTTGTAGATCATATTGGAAGGCTGTTATGATAGGTGGCCATTGTAGACAGGTGAATCAAGCATTAGCTAAGGCCACAAGACTTACAAACTTACTTACTAAGTAATCCTGTTTTTGAAAGAGGATTAAAAAATAGATGTGTGCAATAAAATTCTTGATGAGAAAAGTGATAATTTAAGGAAACCAACTGAGGATACTTCCCTGAAACCTGGGCTAGAATGATCATTTAATATTTATTTATTTTGGTCTTCTAAATCAATATTAAAAGCTAACAAATAAAACCTTAAAAAGAGAAAAAAGCAGAACATCCAACATCCATATTTTCTGCATCTATGCAGGCTTAATATTATAGTATATTAAGATTAATACTGACTAATATCGACTTACTTCAACATCTTCCAAAGCAAATTAATTTTAATCAGCCACTGTCCTGCAATTACATTGTTTATATTGGTATATCTGGGTAGTGTTCTTACAAAAGAAAAAAAGTCAAAAAATTCAACTGACCTACATATTTATTAAAGTGGACATAATAAAGAGTTGAAGAAATACTCCTTTAAAAGAGGATAACATAGAAGAACATGATCTACCCTTATTTTTTTCAGTAAGTCAGAATAAGATGAACAAAAGGAAAATTCTGTTATCTTATGCATTAAATTGAGCCAGTTTGAAAGCCCTGAGAGTAACATTAAGTGTGGGGGGGTTGTTTGTTTGTTTGTTTGTTTGTTTTTGTCAGGTGGAAAAAGGTGTTGTTGCTGTTAAATGACAAGATTTAATTGACAGTAATATTGTTACTTTTCATCCCTCTAAACCTCCATGGCTGCCTACAGGATGAAAAATGGCTTTTCTGTTGAAAGGCACATTTCCTTAGTGTGACTTAGCAATCATCAGCATTAGAATCAACAAACATTGCAAACTTATGTGGCTTTCTGTCTGAGAAACTTCATATTCATGAATCATGAAACCAATGGTACTCCAAAAACTGAAAAGTGGAACTATGGCCAGGCTGCCATGGACTAGCTCCCCGCCACCATGCATCCTGTGAGGACCTAAATCAGGTGTCCCCAACCCCTGGTCCATGGATTAGCACCAAGCCACAGCCTGCCAGAAACCGGGCCACACAAACAAGCAAATCCCTATCTGTAGGATGCAAGCAGCACGCAAAACCATGCCCCTTCCAGTCCACCTTTATCCATAGAACTGGTCCCTGGTGCTGAAAAGGTCAGGGGCCACTGCCCTAAATGATCTCTGTGTAGGCCTCAATACTTGAACTGAATTTAGATACAAATACCGTATTTTTCACTCCATAAGACACACTTTTTCTCCCTTCACAGTGGGTGGAAATGTCTGTGTGTCTTTTGAAGCAAATATTGTGTCACAGTGCTGGTCCTTTGGCAAATAGCAGCTAGGCTGCAGCGGCAGGGTCCTTTTACAGTGCTGAACCTCACCTCTTCTGTCTCTTTTCTGCAGTGCAGAAGTCAATAGGCAGAGCTGGCTCATGAGAAGATAGATACCTATCTGTGGTCCTCTCAGGCCCTGGTTCAGAATATTTTTTCTTGTTTTCCTCCTCTAAACCTAGGTGTGCTTTATGGTCAGGCGCATCTTATGGAGTGAAAAATATGGTAGTGCTCAACTATTAGCACAATTGGGGCCATAATTTCCATTGCTAAGCAGCCTTTGTTAAGCCAATCATTGCAGCTAAGGGAAAATTCTGGTTGTTAAGCATATCTGACTTCCTCCATTGATTTGGCTTGTTGGAAGCCACCTGGAAAGGTAGCAAATGGTAATCACATGATCCCCAAACACTACAATCATTGGAAACACATGATGGTTGCCAAGCACCCATTTTATTTTATTTTTTTTGGTTTAAGTTTTATTGATTTTTAAAAACAAACAAAAAACAAACAAAACATAAGAACATCCAACTTACTTCCATAAATATACAAGCAGTGTGTCAGTTGGTTTACAAATTTTTTGTGCTTCAATTTCATAGACTCAATTATAGTTACATTACATAATAACTCATACTATCAATCAAAAATTGAATATCCTAGTGTTATTAATCAGTCATTTGACTATAATTTTGTTCATTCATGCTTTGCGAGATAGCTATACTTTACTTAGTTTATTTTATAACAATTCATATAGTCCTCCCAAATGTATCCTAAAAACATTTTATATATATAATAATAAAAAAGAAAAGAAATACATCTTTATATATTAATGATTTTCTTAAATTCTACATATTCTATTATTATATTTTGTTATCTAGCCATTGATAGAAAAGGTCCCAAATTTTGTAA
>BHFT01019126.1:0-18456 GCA_004320025.1 Laticauda laticaudata
CAATGGATGGCAAGTGTTTTTCTCCGTTTTACATCCTCTTTCCATCCGTTGGTGCAGTGTGACAGGGGCTTAAGGAAGAGCCTTTGTGTAATGTTTGCTTCAAGTTTTTATTCTCCAACTTACATCTGATCAATTATACAATGTTTTAACCAACCTCACTATTAACAGTTCTTGGGACAAGGAACTTATATAATTCCAGTGTCCCTCATCTGGATAATTTGGTTAATACTTCAATAACTTTTAGAATTCAATTTGAATTGATCATATTATCTGAATAACAAATATCAATCATTTCAAATATTCAACATACTTCTAATGGAAAATTTTCATTGATGGGATCCTAGGCAATTTCTTTAAAAAGGCCCAACATCAGTTGAGCTTACACATCCAAATAATAGTTTGTTAGTCCATGAGTTGAATAAACTACTATTCAATGGATTCATACAATACAGTAAAGCATAAGCCATGATTAGAAAACATGCTGCACATGTCCAAAACCTTTTCAGTTTTCAAAAATTGAAAAATAAAATCAATATGAGATTCAATACAAGAAAATTATGTGTTATGAGCATTACAATTATAATTAATTATAATTATAACTGTACTGGCTGCAACAAAGTTATCTTGGCATGATACAGGGCAGGGATCCAGTTGCCTGAACAATTCTTTGCCCATTTCACATCCTGGGATAACAGTGAAATGGAACAACATGGAACAAGTATGTAGTTCTCTGTTGATCAAATCATACAGCAGGCATCTTTGCATGTAGGATGAGCTGAAGACTTGAGGAGATCCCTCTTCTGATGCAAAATCTCACCCTCTGGGAGATTCTGGATGCTATAGCACCTACTGCATGTGCCCAATATCATGTAAAATGAATCACATCAGTTATCAGTTTCCTAAAAGTTTTTTCCAAAGCTTTACTGTAAGAGGGATCCTTCATGCTCTTTGAGCTTGTGTGTTTTCTTGCAGACATTTCATTACCCTAACATGGTAACATCATCAGTACTAGTAAGGAGTGCTATTTGCTGTCAGTTTATATTCTGGTGTCTTGCCTGTCTGTGTGAGTAGGGGTGGTCTTAGAGATTCTTTGGTTGGGTTGTTTACTGATGGCCCTTGGGCAGTTTCTTGATTGGGGTATTGCTTACAGCATAGATCTATGCTGATAGATTGACAGCAAACTCTACTCCTTTTTAGCACTGATGATGTTTCCCTAGTTAGGGTAATTAAATGTCTACAGGAAAACAAGCAAGCTCAGAGAGTACCAAGGACCCCTCATTTCAACCCTGAGCTACAAATATTCTCCTTTATTGGTGCCATATTATATGTTCTAAAATAAATTACAAAAATTTGCAGTCCATCAAATGAGCAAAGCTTGAGCAAAAATACCAACATCTTTGAGAACACGTTTTGTCCGCATACAGGGGCTTACCTTGAATACTATGATGAACTTATGTCACCTGAATTTGATGAATGGCTCTGGGAATCAGAGACAAGTTGCCTGATTTGTGTGCGTATGCATGGTTTTATTGCATTGTTTGTAAGGGATATTTGGTATCAAAAACTGAAGCACAGATGTCATTCCATCCTTTCACTGAAAAAGTCACAGCTGGCTTCTTAACATAGGAACAGCTCTGCATCCAACATAATTAGGCTGGCCAAATAAATACATCCTAAACATTCTGCCTCAGTTCTTGTCTATTTACTGATTCATAACCAGTAAACTATGAAAATGAGATTAATAGACACAATACATCATTCAAAGATTTTTCAAAGCCAAAAGGCCAATTCCATGATTCATATAATGATGTGTTTAAAAGAACATTATGGTCTCATTATGATTTAATGCTACTGTTGTTTCCAATATATGTTGTCACAACAGAAGGAACTATTTAAGAAGTGCTGTTTTAATTAATCCTGGATTTACTACTATTCAGATTCTATTCATTTGTGTTGCTGGACCTTGCTGTTAACTTTGCTGTGTAGAAAGCAAAGCTTATGAAGAATAAAATTATAGAAGAGAATATCCTTGAAATGAATGGAAAAATTACTTGTTTCTGTGGGAGTTAGAAAGCAACATTCATCTAGTTGAATAACTGATATATCAAGAAATTTTACACTGAATTTGGCACTAGAATATTACTCATCCATAATATAGGGATCACATAAATTTTTTCACTTCTGATCAAGCAGCTTTCTCCATCCAATTTAATTCAGAATTCCACCCAGCATGGTGAAAATATTATGTATAGAAAATGAAAATGCTGTAGGAATCTAACTATATATTTTGTGGAACTGTTCCACCAGCAATATCATATGATCATTTTCCCACAATAAATAGGAAGTAGAAAACAACCCTTTGATTTAATATCAAAATGTGTGGAGGGGAACATCAACAAAACCAAAGGAGCAAACACTGAATTAGCAATTGAAGAATTCTTCCACTGATGCCAAGAATTGGAAAGAATAGAAAAGCACATAATACAGAGAATTTAGAAAGTTGCTTTTAGTATTCTCAGAGTTGATCAGAACAGATCTCCAGAGATTCAGCTAGGAGTGTTTTCAGTCTTACTAACTTACTGTCATGACCAGCTCACTCAGAATATGAAGAAGGATCATGCGAGGGTCACCAGCTTGAAAATATTCAACTGGAAGAGTTGCACATAGGGAAAGCAGCATTTCCAAGCAACCAGGAAAAGCACCAATCACCGGTCTCAGAAAAGGTAGAGCTAACATCTTTCCAAAGCATGGGTTTGCCAGGAAACGAGGAAGGATGAACAAAAACAAAATCATAGGCCAGAAAGAACCCCACCCCAGCAAAGAAACAGATCAAGGCAGTGGTGGGATTCAAATTTTTTTACTACCGGTTCTATGGGCATGGCTTGATGGGCATGGCAGGGGAAGGATACTGTAAAATCTCCAGTCAGNGTTCTCTGAACTACTCAAAATTTCCACTACCAGTTCTCCAGAACTGGTCAGAACCTGCTGAATACCACCTCTGGATCAAGGTCACATTGTTCCTATATAAGGGGACTCACACGCCTCACAAATCAATTGGTAACAACTCTCCATTCACTTCACAAGTATGTTCTTCAACTCCTTAAGTAGCGATCCTAGGCCCTCATATCACATTTGTTTTACCCTCTAAGTACCTTGTTTAAAATCTGAATTCTCTCACCTATAATTTAAGCTAATAGAGTTTTTGTGTGCTGGGAATTTTGGATGTGGCAGACTATAATTCTTTATTTAAATCTTTCTGCAATTAGAGTTCTATGTCAATTTTTTTTAATAAACATATAAGACTTTTCTTTGCGTATGTGATTCCTGTCAGACACTTATTTAGGTATGGCAGAATAAACTGAAATGCAAAACCTATGCTCCTTAGTGTTTATCTTTCTTGTAAATGTGTTATTAAATTTTAGACATTTAGGATGTATTGGAATGACAAAGCTAACACCCCATCCAGATTTTCACCCTTCATTGTGGTTATTGATTACATAAATTGTCATTCTGCCTTCAGAGTTGGATTTTGCCCAGCTCAAGCTGTTCATGTACAGATTATATTTTATTACTGTTTTTCCTGGATTTGCTATTGAAGACCTGATATTTATGCCTAAAATCTAAGATGACTCAAATACTGTATTCATATGGCACACTGAACCACAAATTAACTAACCAGATTTTTCTTAGTATATTTTGCAAACCCTCCAATGGAATACATAGAGGATTAACGCAATCATTCCTATGTAAAATCTGAGTGTCCAAGATAGTTGAACCTTTTGTTAAATTAATTTTAAGATATTTGCTACTAGTTTAACATTATTGAAGGCCCTAACCCATGGATTTGTTACAGTGGTATATTCTATGTCATTATGCCAAATTACCCACAAATTACCTGTAGTACATCTAACTTAATACAACTTAATTGTATTATAGGAACTTCATTTTAATGACATTAATATTTTAGGAACCTGATGTGTAATTAAAGCACCAAGTTCAAATTGAACAATGAATAGATGTCTTAATTGTATACATTACATTGCAACTGAGCAACCTTAGATTGTTCATAAAACTTCAAATATTTTTGGAAAGCAAAAAGCTAATATTGGTCTAAAGTTATCACTAGCAATTTTGGTCCATGAATTTTTGAAAACTAGTTTACCAGCCATCGTAAATATTGAATTATACTACAGTATCAAATTCAATCAGAGTTCAGATCAAATTTAACTTTTTAATCATTTATTATTGTACTTGGTTATTGCTGTATTTGCTTATCTTCCATATAAATTAAAAAGCATTTTAAATGCATATTTATTGCTGTTTATCTTAATTCCCAGAACTTAGCAAGTCAAATACATTAAACAAGAGGCAAGTAAAGGCTAGGCAGCCAGGCACAAATAACAACCCTTAACATCTACTTTTCTGTACCTTTCACTTTATTGCTATTTGTATAAAAGTAAAAATAATAGGGCAGAAACCACTAATCACCTGATCTAGATGAGACATCATCCATATGTTTCTTATCAGTGGGAATACTCGAATAACTTTCTTAGAGCAATAGTAAGGCTGAAATAAAATTGTTTCATTTCAGAACAAATGGATAAAAAACATTGAAAAGGTTTTGGTTAATGGTGGTGTTCCTTTTCTCAGCAGGAAATAAGGAATGGTGTTTTGTGCTGTATTATCTACCCATCACCGCACTTTATACTACAATTTTAGTTATACCTCTATTCTAAACAGCCTAAAGGAACTGAATACGGTATAACTAGATAGGAAACATTTTATCATTGAGACTGAAAAAGAATAGTTCAACAAAGGCTGAGAAAAGTTCCTACCAGTCCCTGTTCATATTATAAGGAACAATCAGAGTTTTTCAGACCTTACACTGTTGTATCCTTTCAAAATGATAAAATGGACCTCCACTCCTATGAATAAAGCATGTCATCGCATTGAAGCTACACTCATCCATAATCAATATATTTTTTAAAAAAAATTAAGGAATTCTATGAATTTGTAAAATAAAAGTACTTCCATGGAAATGAGATAGATTAAAATCATATATTTAAAGGAAAGATGACCCTGCTTATTCTGCATAATTCCTGAAATGTGGGTTTCAATCTCAAGACAGCTTTCCACCAGAAATATTGACAAGGGATGAGAGGGGATGTTTCCTTGCCTTTAAATCAGTTTTCTTTAAATGCTGCTGCAACTATTTTATTGAAACAGAAGCCTTTGGTTCTTTTTCTCTCTGTGCAGTCTGAGGTAATAATTCCACCCATCAAACTTCTTTTCCATCATATTTTATTCTGCAAAGCAAAGGGTTGTGTTTGATGATCAGAGCCTCCCATGGGACCTATGCCCTCAGGGCCTGATTACCTGTCCTTTGAAAAGCAAATGCAGGATGTGAAAATAAAAATAACTCTTGACAACAGCAAAATTTGATGCCATGATGAGAGGCTCCAAGGAACAACAGAAGGAAAATATAGTTGTGGGCACTGATTGGTCATTCTTGGTTTAAAGAAATTAAAGGTCTGGAGGTAGGATGGCTCTGAAATAAAACAAGAGCCATTTGCTGGGTAAATTTGCTGTCAAAACTGTAAGCCCCACAGCAGTTGCCTCTTCTTGCAAAATAGGTATTTTCTTTATTCCTTTATTGTTACTCAGCTGCTGGGAATATATGGGAAGACAAACTAAACAAGAAAGAGGAAGAAAGTCTGAAACTTGTCTATGTGTGTGTGAGAGAGAGAGATCAAGTGAACAAATAACAATCTTGACAAGTTTGCACCAAAAAAAAAAAAGATTTTGTTCTTTCCTTCTTTGAAGTTGAACATGTACTGCAGCTTGAAGAAAAACCTGATCCAAGAACAACCAATGACAGTGTTTTTGAGGTGCTGTCAAAATATAAAGCTAAATTGGATACAATTGTTTTGTGTTATCTGAAGAGGGTAACAATTGAATGGAGCAACTTCTGAAATGGAACATCAATAAGTCCCAGAAGGTTTTTGTAATGTGTTAATACATCTACCCCTCCATCAGTTTTCTGGCAATGCTTCCAAGATAGAACACATTAGTATTTCTCAATCTCTAGCCAATATTTGGGTTTGAGGTGGTTGTTTGTTTCTTTGTTAAATTTATACCACATTTTTGTACAGAAGATCAGGGCTTAACAGAACATGCTCTTCTCCCATTTTTCCTCTCAAAACAACCCGTGAAACAGACACAGTAACTGACCTTGTCTCCAAACGGTTTTATCTAGCTCAGCACTACAAATACTTTGCACACAAGTTCTCTCCCATGACAAAAATATTTTCTCAAAACCTGATGGTTTTATGAATCTTAAATATTTAAGCCAATTTTGTGTAGACAATTCAGGAAGAAGTATCTCAAGAATTAATCCAAATTCCAAGTGATCAACCAGGCATTTTCAAAATCAAACTTTGAAATTTCACCAACTTTCCAAAAGAAGAATGAAAGATTAGTCCTCTGCCCATTCAGATCTTCTCCAAGAGTGAATCAATACTGCAACATAGTTAGATGTATTCAAATAAATGGAAATAAATCAGATGGAAAAGCAATATTATACATGCGCCTGTGTGGCCATTCAGTTTCAGGAAAAGAATGGGCAGAACTTCAAGGATCCTTCTTAATAGACAACTTAGCCACACCTTTACATTTTCAAACTCAAGAATTACCAATGTAAAGGCACGGCTTTCAAACTGAAAAATCACTTCTCTTTCATATTCCTTTTTCTTCTGTAGAAAAAAGTAGATTAGTAAAAAAGAGACATTGGTAAGAAAGTTCAGCAGCGTGAGTTCAGAAGTGTAAAATTGAGGGCCTCAACAGATGGCCAATCTACCAATTTAGAAGCAGGATGTAGGATGCTTCTAAATTTGGATACCGGAATTATGCTAAGAGCTGAACCCAGAAAGCTAATCACTATTAAGGCATGATTAGTACTAATGGAAGATCATCAAAAGGCTCCAGAGCTATAGGCTAGAGGAGACAGAGAAGTAAAAAATAAAACCTGAAAAAATGCATGGCTACTTATATATTGTTTGCAAGAAACTTGAAATGGTCTACTTTTAAGTCAGCACTAAAGCTGACTTAAAAGGATATTATTTCATTTACAATAATGAACAATACCATGGTTGAAACATTTACATCTAGTTTAATATAGTCTGAATTTTGCTTGGATCATAAATAAATACATTGAACAGTTTAGGGACAGACTTTCAATGTAATTTAAAAAAAATAGTTCCAGATAACAGTTCACATTATATTCAATAGAACAAAAGTACAGCCAACTTTTGGTACTATCTGTATTTATACAGTCAGGTGGCTTCATTTAATGCTTTCTATCAGACAGCAGGATGTCAACCAATTGTGAAATAGATTCTTTCTTTCATTTCCATCTCTCCAGTCAGTTCCATGGGTTTGTAATATGAGAAGGCGAGGTGAACCTGTTAACTGGAAATAGTTCATGTGTCATTTTAATGGATGTCAATTATATTTGTTCTCTCATAAATATATAGGATTGCTACTTCAATTGGGACTTGATCCTTAAATACAGATCGTCTTTAACAGTCTTTATGATACCAAAACCCCTAAAATTTAAGTCCTTGCAGCTTTACTTAATGAATATAATATTAATATTCTGATCAGGTGATCTTATTAAAGTCAAGTAAGTTTTACTGTAGGGCTTGAATTAAAATTGAATATTTAGCTTGCCTTGGTCACAGCATTGTCCATTAGGTTGTTTTAAAAATATTTGAATTCTTTATGTTGAATAACTAATGTAATACTATTTCACCCCAAGACCTGAGATGGAAGGTTCCTTATCTTGTATTAAATGCAAATTGTTCTTCTCTCTACCTTCCTGCAAAATTAATGCACTCAATTTTAAGGCAATTTTGTTTGCCTTACTTTGATTTCATTATCTTAATTGTCAGTGCCCACAAAGCAAATTGCAAAGTTGATAAGGTCTTTGTGGGAAATGCTTTGGACCCTGGCTGATTCCACTAAAAGAGAATGGGGGGGGAATACATCATTACCTATGGACAATGTTATCGTTACTGGTTTGGTCCTGAGACCATTGGGTCTGTTCTACTTGCATCAACAGACCTTTTAATATCTATATGCATATTTTGTATTTTATTCATGGTTTTCATGTAACAAAATGCTAATAAAATGAGAGTTGAGAGATAATTAGTCAGAGGTCATCCTTCAACGCTTGCCTACTTAGGAAGTGTGAAAGGCTGTGCAAGGGCAAAAACTAGACTATTTATTAAGCAAAGGAAATGAATCCAAAAACTTCCTGAATTGGTTTTCCTTGTTTTCAATATAGATTAGATT
Organism: Laticauda laticaudata; assembly: GCA_004320025.1. Taxonomy (NCBI): domain Eukaryota; kingdom Metazoa; phylum Chordata; class Lepidosauria; order Squamata; family Elapidae; genus Laticauda; species Laticauda laticaudata. The sequence goes on from BHFT01019126.1 coordinate 8,353, forward strand.
CTACAGTCCATCATCCCCAGTCACCATGATGATTGGTTACAAATTATGCCTGTGTGTTCTTGCTCCTTAAAATAATTGAGTTACTCCCGTGAAAGCATATATTAGATTACATTTTAAGTCAACATGTTCAGTCCCACAGATTTAGACTATAGTTATTAATTCTATATTCTGTTTATTAACAGACAGAATTTGAAGGGACCTTGGAGGTCTTCTAGTCCAACCCTCTCTCAGGCAGGAAACCCTATACCATTTCAGACAAATGGTTGTCCAATCTCTTCTCAAAAACTTCCAGTGTTGTAGCATCCACAACTTCTGAAGGCATATCGTTTCACTGATTATTCTAAGTGTCAGGAAATTTCTCCTTAGTTCTAGGTTGCTTCTCTCCTTGATTAGTTTCCATCCATTGCTTCCTGTCCTGCCTTCAGGTGTTTTTGAAGAATAGCTTGACTCCCTCTTCTTTGTGGCAGATCCTGTGATCTCCTAAAATGGAAGAAAGGCTAGATTTAAGTTGTTCTATTGATTACAAAAAAGTATGCTAAATCTTTTTTCCACTTTTCTAAAATTATATTTAACTCAATCTAAAAAACATGTAAAAATGCCTAAGAAACCATATTCTGAAAAAAATGATTTTTCCATTAATGTCACAGAAAAAGCTAATTGCACAAAGCAGTTTAACAAATAGCACCTGGTTTTTCTGCCATCATTTCTGGTGCAATGGAAATGATTATTTTTTATTATATCCATCCTCCCTTTCTCATTCCTCCCTCTCCCAGGTTCTCCAATGCATTAGTAGCAGCCTTACACATACTGCAATCTAATTACTAGATTCCAATTTGATTTTGAATTCACCTACATTAATAACCTGAAACTGCCTTTATGAGTTGTTAATTTCTCATTTTCTTTATTGCTTCTTGTGTTCAGTAAATTGTACTTACTTATTCATTAATAGATATGAGATATTCATTAATATATCTTACTAGATACTGTATATTCCAAGCAACAAATAACAAATGTATACATAAATCATCTAATGGAGATCTAATGGAGATGCACAACATTTTTTTAGGCTGAGTGACACGTTTGATTTTGGATAACGTGCTATTTGCTACATTATTATAAATATCATTAGGACAAAAATATGATTTAATTTACATTTAATTTTGAGTATATTATTCAAATACAATCAATAATTACTCCCAGTGTATTTATTTCCCCCATTCTACCATATCAAAAATGACAATTTGAAGAGAACATTGAGGAGCTTCTCAATAATCCAGTCCAGACCTTGAGAAGTGAAGTGTTAATATCATTTTATAATGCCTTGGTAAGACCACACTTGGAATATTGCATCAAGTTTTGATTGCCATGATTTAACAAAGATATTGAGCCTATAGACAGAGTGCAATGAAGAGCAACAAAGATGACTAGGAGACTGGGGGATAAAAATTACAAAGAATGGTTACAAGAATTGGATATGTCCAGTTTAATGAAAAGATGGACTAGAGGTAACATGATAGCAGTGTTCCAATATCTAAGGGGCTACCGCAAAGAACAGGGGTCAACCTATTCTCCAAAGAACCTGAAGACAGGGCAAGTAGCAGTGGAGGGAACTAATCAAGGAGAGAAGCAACCTAGAACTACAGAGAAATCTCCTGACAGAATAATTAATCAGTGGAATGACTTGCCTTCAGCAGTCCTCCGTGCTCCTACATTGGAAGTTTTTAAGAAGAGATTGGGCAACCATTTGTCTGAAATAGTGTAGGGTTTCCTGCTTAAGTTGGTCTAGAACAGGGGTGGGATTCTACCTGGTCGGACCAGTTCTACAGAACCGGTTGTTATAATTCTGCCCAGTTCAGAGAACCAGCAAATTGCACCACTGGCTGGCCCTCCCCTTCTCTCCCCTCCCCATCCACTCACTCATTACCTGGCATGCACACCATCAAACTTGCCTGCGTTTGGTAAGTTGCTATTTTTCCTTTTTTTCCCCCGAGCATCAGCTGTTCTGCAGCGTTGGGAGATTTAGAGTAGCTAGAAAGCAGGATATTGTTGGATTTCTTGCTTTCTAACTAATCTAAAAGCAGAACTAAACTTTCCTTAGGACTGAAGCTTCAATTTTTCAGTGCAGACTCGGGCAGCAGATTGCAGAAAGATAGATCTCTGAGTGAATCTATGATTCTCAACTCAATCTGCCTGCCTGCTTTGCGCGGTTTTGGGTAAAAGTTACTCTTTTTTATAAAAAATTCAATATTTACATAAATATTTATAATATTTACATACAAGCCATGCCCAGCCAGTCACCAAGCCACACCCAGAAATTAGGCCACACCCACAAAGCAGATTGTCAAGAAATTTGAATCCTACTCCTGGTCGAGAACATCTCCAAGGACCTTCCAACTCTGTTATGAAGAAAACAATGTGCAGGCATGGAGCTTCAGATGGATCATCACTGCCCTAATGAGAAAGAACATTATTCACTGTCAAGTTTACTTCTGCCGCCTTTCATTATCACATCCCTGAAATATGGAAGATGTCAAGCCATAACTGTGAACATGGAACAGTGTAACACATGCATGAATCTGCCACAGTTCAACCAAGTGTTGAGAGAGATTCACTGTTTTTACAACTATTTACAGTAAAAAAATCTTTTCCCTTGCCATCTACTCTGGATCAGTTTCCTTCTCCCACTCATCTTGATCTAGATAGAACAAGCTTTACATAATATTGTTATAGGAATTAAATTACCTCGTCCAATTCAATATTTCTTGTACAAAATAATATAGTATGCTATCCACATCCTACCTAATATGTAACTTATCCATCAGTTGTATACCTGAAATAATTCTATTCTTTTTTATTTTGTTCTTTGTCTTCTTTTTACACAGCTTCTAGTAGTACTGTACATTTAGGAACATAGCATGCCCCGATCCATTCAATGTTCTGTTGTCAACATTTACCAGAAATGAGTTATCTCTTTCAAGCTTGGATTTTGTTCAGTTCAACATGCAGATTGCAGTGAATTTGAGACTTTCTGCATGCAGATTACCAGCTTGGCTACTAAACTATAGCTTTTCCCTTAAAACAAATAGTTATGTCAGGCTGAAGACAGAACTAGAATTTCCTACATACAAATTCAAAAATTGCACATTACACTCAACATTGACTTTTAAAAACATATTTCTTGAACAAAAATTAACATTGTGGCTTGCTGAAAAATTTCATGAGATGATCTCATTAAAGAAGTTACTCAAGGGGAAAAAGGGTTTTTTAATAATAATTATTGTGAAGTCCTTTCCAATCCAATTGATCTTTTTGCAAACTCCTGTGCATGTATTTATTTATTAATCAAACATATATAGCCACCCATCTCACTGAAGGCAACTATTCTGTATACCAGGGTGTCAAACTCAATTTCATTGAGGGCTGCACAGGGTTTTGCTTGATCTTGCGGGGGGGGGCAGGGGCATGGCCAGGTGGGCATGGCCAACTGGACATCACTCATTTCAGAGGTGCCTGTAGTGGTCCAAGTGCTCTGTCAGAAAAAACATATCCTCACAGGTTCCATTTTTGGCTGCGACAGCCTCCTGCAACCCTCTGTCAAGGAAAACGGTGCTCAGGAGAGGCATGTGTGGCCCTCCCGAGCTCCATTTTCACTGGCAGAGGTACCACAGGCTGGTCCTTCACTGTTTCCAGGGTGGCTCCGCAGGCCAGATCTAAGCACCCATGGGCCAAATCTAAGCACCCCTGTGAGCCTTGAATTAGATACCTCTGCCAGTGGTGGGATTCAAAAAAATTTACTACCAGTTCTGTGAGCGTGACTTGGTGGGCGTGGCAGGGGAAGGATACTGTAAAATCTCCAGTCAGAGGTGGTATTTGCCAGTTCTCTGGGCTTCTCAAAATTTCCACTACTGTTTGTCCGGAACTGATCAGAACCTGCTGAATACCACCTCTGATCCCTGCTATATACAATTGCCAGTATATCAGGGCTGTGCAATTTTAACTGGGCAACTGCTTGATTTACCTTGCATAAAAATCCCAGGCCACATGAAAAACCATTCAGAAATGCACAGAGATGACAACTACATTTAGATTAATTAAATTATATTTATTTTATTTGATTCAGTTGACCATTACATTTTCAAACACACCTAGATTTTTATAGTGTGATCTGCTTTCCCGGACAGCTGCATGATTGCCAGATTTTAAATAAATTAGGGAATATGCAACACTCAAAACTCATCCAAAGAGGCAGAGACAGATCTCATAGATGAGAAATTAGTAGAATACAGTAAATGAGAAAGAAGTGAGAATTCGTTGCAGATGGGCAACAGAATCTGGGGCATCTAGGAAGAGTACAGTTTTTGTATTTATGTTTTACAGATTGCAATCATAACATAGAATCCTAATATTTTGCTCCTCAAATAAAGATCTCATTAAATTCAATGAGACTTATTCTCCAGTGAGTGGGAATAAGATTGCTAACTCAATTTTTATACCAAATTTAGCAAAATGCACAAGACATTTTTTCCTGTTCAATACAAATTGTAATTAAAAAAAATAAACCCTATAAATCTATTCTAAATCAATTCCTGCTGAAAAAAAAAACAGTTATTGTTTTGGAATACATTTTTTAGGTTTGACAGTTAGAAAAGCCTTAGAGTCCAAATTTAAAGGCCTCCCCATGGCACAGGGAAATAATTGCTATGTATATGGTTATTTCTCCCTTCTGGAGATGGTAGTGGATTTTACACATTTCAGAATGAGCTATAATAATTTTTTTCTTTCTTTTTTACTGTGAAGTTTCTCAAAAGACCAATCAGAGCATTGCTGAAGCAATTTCTCCTTTGCATTTTTGAATGGTTAAGCTTCATAAGTTAATGGCCTCCTATTTTCTTCAAAAAGAACTCCCCTCTTTCTAATGTATGATTTGAAGGAATCTTCTTGAGTGATTCCTTGACTGTGATTCCTTGAACTGATTCCTTGACTTTGTTTAATTAGCTTGTCAGTGGTGCTTTCAAAAGAGTTGCTGCATGATGAAAGGAATGGAGTTCTTTGAATTTCAAAGAATTTCAAGCCATATCACTTCCATTATGGATAAGCCAACTGCAGGTTGACATCAAACTAACTACCAAACAACAAAATCTGATTAATTTAAATTGTACTAGTAACATCTAGGAAGTTAAGGGAAAAAATAAATAACCATATTGATAGAATAAAATAAGAACAAAATAAAATTATTGTTGTGGTCCCAATTCCCGAGCCTATGCTGTCAGAGGAAGAGGACCTGGAAGATGAGGATGAACTGGGAATGCCTTCCTCCCCAGGACCTTCCCCCCTGATAATGCCTCAGGTTCCAACAGACAACCGAGAGGAACAGCCTGAGATTAATCAGGAGGAAGGCATATCGGAGCAGCCCCTGACAGGGAGTAAAGAGAAAGGGTCATTGGCTTCGATCCTAACAGCCGTTGTAGGAGAAATGTGAGTAGCAACATAGGAGGCCATGGGAGGGTCAGAGAGTGAGCTGAGTCATTGAGCCATACACAAGGGATAAAAGTGGGTGTGTTCTTCTTGAAACTTTGTACAGGCCCGGTCCCACTGCACTTCCATCCTCTTGGCTGGTGCTTGCCAGCCTAGTTGAGGATGTGGTTAAAGCCTCTGTCCCATGGACTAACGGATGCAAAGAGGATGTAAAAACATTAAAAAAAGCTTGCCATCCGTTTGGAAAACGCTATGCATCCATTGATGTACTCATTGCATACGTGTTTTCATATGCCCTATCCCTTGAGCCATCTGTCCACTGTGATTTCATCCGCACAAGAAGTTTTGAGCTGCAAAAAAACTTTGTGAACGGATGAACTTTCCACCATGTACGATGTAAATCCATGACATACGAGCAACAAACGTTCTATGTCCGTTTATCATCCGTTAAATGTCCGCTGTATCCTCTCTGCATCCTCTGGCCATCCTCGCAACTCACATCCGCTGCAGCTGAAAACAGAAAGAGGAAGGGAAGAAAAGATACATGGAACGTCTATTACATCTCGTAGTAGCACGGAAATAGAAAGGATACGCAGTGAACGGTTTGCATCCGATATACATCCGCGCGACATCCCCTTTCTTTCCTGTAGGCATATGTGATGCATCCGCTTCATTCCGCTATGCATTTGCTTCACAAAATTCTCCCCCGGAACCCCTTCGGAGATGTTCATCCGCTTCCATCCACTTTCATCCGCTGGGCTTCCTAATAACATCCGTTTAACATCCCTGCTACATACTACCCACGTCCGTTCTTTTCTGTTCTTTTCCGTTCCGTTTAATGCCAAATTTTCACCACTTTTTGGAGCAGATGACAACGGATGGAGCCACCCCCAAAATTTGCTCGTCCGCTGTGTCCTTTATGCATTACGTTTTGGCGTCAGTCAGCCAGTGGGACCGGGCCTTAACCTTACTTCAGATTTTCTTTGTGGACTGCCTTGTGATTTTCTGTGAGTAAAATTTTATTTACTATCAGTTCGACTTGGCAGGCAGGACATGCTGGAATGCCAAGAATATTATCAGTTCCAAAGAATTAACTCTGTGAAGTCCAAGCCAGCTTGCCTGCCTGTGTTTGTGTGAGTTTGTACTCTTTCATCTTTTGGGAAAGAGGAAAGGCGAAATAGAACAATTATTATGTTAAAATTATAAAGAACGGGTATTAAAACATGAAAGAATCCTATGAAATTACAATTAGATTTTATAATGAATAATCTAAATGCTACAAATCAAAGAAATATCTATAAAAGGACAAAAGTAGAATTTGTAAAACACTATGAAAATGCAAGACTGTGCTAACTTAAATTAATGCTGAAGCCATGCAAGAGTTTGTTAAAAGTTAAGACCATTGTATTCTAGCCAATTATTCTAGAAGAAGCTTCACTTCTCCTGACCTTTCCTTTTAGGGATTGAATTTGGGGCCTCCATGAGCTGGCAGAAAACAATTCCTAGATATTTGAAGGTCTGAACTTAAGTTTCTTGACACCATTATGACATTCATATTTGTCACTTGTGATTGCATCTAGAAAATTTCTTTGAAAATTTTTGGTTTTTTCCTTATTAACAACTACATCATTGTGCAGTAAGAGGCAATTGATTTTAGGGCTTTCCACAAACTGAAAGATTGTAGAACCCACTGAATACCACCTCTGTTACAAACAATAAATTAGAAAATGATGATTGTCTAATTACATAAGTCTTGCTATCATATCATTAATATAATAGTAGAAATTAAATAATAAGGGAGCTGGAATGCAACCTCTACCTCCTTATAAGCAAGCACCAAGTCAAAAAGATATCCAGAGGTGGGATCCAACAGGGTTAACTACCGGTTCGGTGATTTACGAGGTTTGATGATTTACGATGTGCTTCCCTGCACGCTGCACATGCGCCTGTAAATTGTCATCAGCCTAGTGCCTGGACAGCTGAGCAGCACTATGTGCCAAGAAGCAGACTTTGAAAAAGTACTTTTTTCCTGCTTTTTTAACTGTAGCTGTGCCTCGCTCAGCAGTTGAATTTGAAAAAGCAGGAAATAAAGGTCAGGTAAGAGCCCGGACAGGCGGGTAGGCAAAAACATAGAACCAGTTCTATGTCCGCTGCTCTTCAGAGCTTCTGGTTCTACAGAGGTGGACAGAACCAGTAGAAACCCACCCCTGAAGATATCCTATCCTACCCTATCCTATCCTGTCCTATCTATCTCTCTGTCTATCTATCTATATATCATCAATGTTCTAGGACCAAGCACCAGGTCCATGGCTGAGTTCTCTATCTGAACCAAGATTGCTCGTCTGCAAGAATGGTTCCCTTTTCCAAGCAGTCCATTAATTTCCAGTAAAGTCATCTTGTCTAGAGCTTACTGATAATCAGATAATTGGATGATAATTGGATGGATAAGACCTTTCTTCCTTTTTAAATATAGGGACAATAAAAATATTACATTCAAGAGACATTTTTAATAGACAATTTATAGATGTAAAGAGAACTACTACAATCTGTATTAATCCTTATTTTAATCAGGTCTAGTGGGACAATGTCTTTTATGGGAGGGGGTTTTGTTGTTTTTCAGTTGTGCAATTAGTTTGGAGATTTCATTTGGAATGTCAGAAGACCAATTTGGTAGGTTCTCTGTACCTTTTTGGTGATTATAAAATTACAACTTTCAGAAATGTAAAGGGATTAGAAATAAACTTCCCACCCAGGAGCTGTAATTGAAACTCTAATTTAGGGCTAATTTCTCTCACATGATCAAGATAATACACCAAAACATGATATTATCCCTGATGTTGAAGGTCTGAATCAATTTTTCCCAGAAAGCTTTCTACATGCCAGTCATGTCAGTCATGTCATCTCCCTCTCTCTCTCTCTCTCTCTCTTTACCCATCTCTCTCTCGCTTTCTCTCTTGCTTTCTCTCTCTCTCCTTCCCTCTCTCTCTCATATTAGATGTATTCCTCTCTCCATTTTACATGGATATAATTAGCAGCTTGGTGGGAGTTCTATTTAGTAACATTTTTGCATTTACATTTCTATCTTTTAAAGCTACACAAAGATTTAGAGGAAAGTAACCACTGCTCAGGAATATGTCTATGTTAAAATTGGATATCATACTCATGACCCCACGGGAGATTAAGAATTAAACAATTTCAGTTGCTCAGAGGAGTTGCCAATAAGTGAAATAAGTTGTTCTCCCAACTACCACGTAAGGTTAGTGTGTCTAAATTATTAACTATCTGGGTCAGAGACCACCCTGCATAATTCATTTCTCTGTCTCTAGAATTGCACATTAATGGGAAACTGGCTCATGGACTAAACTAGGGAAGCTACAATATTGTTCATAAAGAATGTCATCATTTTTGTCAGTCATATTAAAGCCTTCAGGTAATAGTGCTAAGGCATTTGGCATTTATTATACTGTATTAAGACTGTCCCCTTTAACTGCAGCACAAGCCAGTTTTCTTCCAGTCATTTTTGTAATCCTTATGGGGAAAAATAAGTGTTTATAACAACATGGAGGTGGCCAACCCAAAGCCATTGCAAATTGATTTCAGGGATTGAGATTGGTCATCTGGATCTTATTTGAAACACCAATGCATAGAGACCATAATTTCTCTTTGAATGTCTATTGAATCTATTCTTTTTCATGTTCATTTCCCAATGATAAAGAATAATAGTCATTATTCTAAACCAAGAGTCTTCAAACTTGGCAAGTTTTAAGACTTGTGGATCAACTCCCAGAATTCCTGAGCTAAAATGACTGGAGGAGGAATTCTGGGAGTTGAAGTCCAGAACTCTTAAAGCTGTCAAGTTTGAAGACCCCTGTTCTAAACCATGGTTTAACTAAACATGATTTAGGAAATAAATTACAACTGAATGGTTTTACAAAATGCACTAAGCTGTAGATCACACCTTATAAACCATAATAGCTGAGTTTGGTAAATATCAAACAAAACATATCATGATTTATCCAGGGTTTTAGAATATCCCAAACCTGTTATTCTATGATCCAAATGACCCACTCCATGAATAAAACAAATTATTTCATTCGGGTGAGGTTTGTAACAGTTGCAATTGAGCATATCTGGAAAGCAGAGATTCAAAAGACAGAGTACATGTGCAATATAAGAAATATATCTCTTATATTTCATACTTCTTCCCTTGTCAGACAGGAGTGTTACAGATATAACAGGTGCAAATTCAAAGCAAACTTGTATTGGCAAAGGAATTAGGCTCATCTTAATCTTTGATCAAATGTTACGGTGGAAAGCAGAATCAAAACTAAGGAACACTGCAAACATTGAACAACTTTCAATAAGGCGTATGCTATTGGATCCAAACTTAAGAATCTTTTTATGGTTATTCTCTTCTATTACAACAGCATTACACACATGTTGAGAAATTTGGGTATAGAAAGAATTGTAATGTAGCTTCCTGCTGAATCTTCTTTAAATATTTTAAATATAATAATTATAGGGGGTAATCTCAAGAAATAACATTAGAACCACCTGTGAAGTCAGGAAAGACAGAAAGACCCAGCAGAAAAGGAGAAAGGAAGATATTAAGAAAGAGAGGGATATAAA
>BHFT01019129.1:0-12861 GCA_004320025.1 Laticauda laticaudata
TGTTTGTGGGGGAGTTTTTTCTCCAGTCAATGATAATTGGAGCTTTGAAGCCAAGTTGAAGGAATTAAAGGGACTTCGCCTCTCTTTGTGACTTTGTTGCTTTTGTATCCCATCCTGGGTCATCACAAAATCCCATGCTGCTGGAAACTGATTTTACTCACACTATTGTGACTAAAAATGAAACTTGGTGTATTGGTTACTGGTTTCTTTAGAAATTCAAAGAAGTAGCTTTAGGGATGAGAAAAATACTTCCTCCCCTATAGTCATCTCTAGCCCAAATGGGCACAATTTGGGTTTAAGAAATAATGAATAAATATATAAACAAACATTAAATTATCAAAATCTGTTAATCGAGCTTACTAAATGACATTTTGAAAAATAATAGATTCATAAAAATCATTTTTTCTATTTTAACATCAAATGTTAAATAGAAAGGAAGAATTCTCTCCAAAAGGGAAACATTCTATGAAGTGAATGATGTGATCACTATGAAGTGAACAAAGGTATTGACTTGTCCCCAATTAGAGAAGGCATCCTTGAGAGGTGCTATATGCAAGGGTCAGATTCAACCGGTGTTACGACCAATTCGGTAATTATGTTTTGCACACACATGTGTGCTTCGTGCGCATGCTTATGTGTGACAAAACATTAATTGTGCTGCCCAAACAGCTCAAAAGTGCTGTGTGCAGGTGTGCAGCATTTGAGAAACTTCTTTTTTCCTGCTTTTTCAAAAGGAGATTAAGAGCCCAGGCAGGTGGGTGGGTCAAACAACAGCAGACACCAAATCGGTTTGGTGTCTGCTGCTCTTCAGAGCTATCAGTTCTTTAGAACCAGGCAGAACAGGTAGCACCCCACCCCTGGCTGAATGGCCAGTTGTTGAGGATTACTGTGAAATAACAACACAAATTCCATTCCGTGCAAATATAGGAGTAAAAGGCCTCATGAAATCCTCTCTATTTCCTGTATCTGAGGCAGAGACCAATCAAGATCCATCTAAAGTAATTAGAGTAGTTTTTATAACATTTTTATAACATAATTGACTTATTAAGTGAAGAATTTTATTTAAGAACTTTTCAAACACAAATATAAAGAACGGTTGCTGGAATTGGGTATCCATAGCTTAATGAAGAGAAGGAGTAGGGTGGACATGATAGCAGTCTTCCAATATCTCAGGGGTTTCCACAACAAAGAAGGGAGTCAAGCTATTCTTCAAAGCACTGAATGGCAGGACAAGAAGCAATGGATGGAAACTTTTTATTTGTTTATTTTGATTTGTCAATCACTTACAAGATAATAAGTCTAAGTATAAATATGAGTGAGAATACAGGAAATAGGTAGGAATAAATAGGGACAATAGGACAGGGACGGTAGCCACGATTGTGCACTTATGCCAGCCCCTCACAGACCTCTTATGAATGGGGTGAGGCCAATAGTGATTAGTTTGAGGTTAAAGGAGTGGGTTTAAAGGATGTAACAACAGAATCAGGTAGTGCATTCCAGGCATTGACCATTCTGTTGCTGAAGTCGTACCTTCTGCAATCAAGTTTGGAGTGGTTTACATTGAGTTTGCATCTGTTGTGTGCTCTTGGATTGTTGCGGTTGAAGTTGAAGTAGTCATTGACTGGGAGGACATTGTAGCAGATCAACTAATCAAGGAGAGAAGCAACCTAGAACTAAGAAGAAATTGCCTGACAGAATGGTTAATCAGTGGAACAACTTGCCTCCAGAAGTTGCGAATGAACCAAAACTGGAAGTTGTTAAGAAGAGACTGGATATCCATCTGTCTGAAATGGTATAGGGTTTCCTGTTTGAGCAGGGGTTGGATTGGAAGACACTCAAGATCCCTTCCAACTTTGTTATTCTATTCTATTCTATTCTATTCTATTCTATTCTACTCTACTCTACTCTATTCTTTTTGTTCTAGTAATACATATAATTTACATTTGACACATACATAGTTTAGGTCTTCCATGGGCTCAAACATATGACATATTTTGCAAGTCATTACATATATCATGAAGTAAATTTTCAGGGCACACAGAGGACATAGCAAAAAATAGGTGGGGGAAAAGGGGAAACCCTTCCCCTCACTCTCTGAAAGACTGGAGTCAGGTTACTCTTCTCTCTTCAAATGTAGGAGGGGGCTAGTACATTAAGAGAAAGGATGAAGGAAACCTCAAGTTATTTTCCCATATGTCTACTGTTTCTATCCTCAAGAAAGAGTCGTGCTAAATAAAAAGAGAGAGATCAGTTGCATTGCCATAACAATTTTGATAAAATGTACTGAGTGTCAAGCCTAAATTTAATTTGGTGGTGGAATTGTATGAATCCAGTTGGACACAGTTGAGAAATGGAATGGGGGAGAGATTTGAGGTGGATGAAGCTGCAGCCAAAACAACATAGCTGGGCAATCAGTTAGTTGCATTCCAACTGCTGTTGGACCAGAAAAAGGAGGAGCGAAGGAAACTATTGCCAGGAAACTATTTTATATCCTGGTTGGACAATGTGACTTATTGTTTTGGAAAAATGAGAAACTTTTAGTTATAATGATGTGAAAGCCCGGGAAGCTTTCAGCACTGGCTTCTACCAGTTAGTGCCAAGATGTGTAATTAAATAACATAATTCTTTGAGGAATAGAGATTCCTCTGAGTTCATTTTATGATGGTTGCATTACTTCGAACCTGACACTAAGCCAATACTGAAAGCTTCCTCGGGAGGGTATCAAGGTTGTTCCATGTATTTCTTCTATATTTCTGTCTTGTTAATGCATTCCCAAGAAATCAAGGAACTTGTTTTCCTTATGACACTGTTCTCCAGTCTTATTTCAGGCAGTCATTGGCCCATTTTCTGCTTTGGCTTGTTGGAACATGTTGAGCATTGAAATTCCTCCGTCTCATATTTCTGCATTTCTTTGGTTGTAAGATGTTCCTTTATATTCAGTTCTGGTTTCAGAACTTTCATGTAGCACTTGGGGATGAAGATGCAGCCCAGCAGCCCAGAACTGGAGGCCAAGATGGAGAAGACTTGCACAGCCACCATAATTTTCCCTTTGGTGCTCAGGTAAGTGGGTACAAAACTCACCCAGACACTGCAGAAGACCAGCATGCTGAAGATGATCAGCTTGGCTTCGTTGAAGACCCCAGGCAGATTCCTGGCCAGGAAAGTCACCATGAAGTAGATGGCAGCCAGGAAGCCCATGTAACTGAGAGTGATGTTGAACAATACAATGGAACCTTTGTTGCACTGCAGGATGATAACTCCAGGCTGGGAGTGGAAGTCAAAGTCACGGAATGGGGAGAAACTCCTAGCAAGATGAAGCAGATAATAGTTTGGACAGCAGAACAAGAAAAGATGATGGAGTTAGCCAAGCTCTTCCATAACCATCTCTTTACTCGGTTGCCTGGTTTTGTGTCCATGAAAGCTGGAACCACTGTGATGGTTTTGGCCAAGTGAGAAGAAACAGCAACTGAGAAGGTAATGCTGAACATCATTTGTTGGAGAAGGCNTTTGTCAGAGAAGGCATGTGGCTTTCCTTGGTTGACCAATAAAGAGTAAAGGACACAAGAAGCAAAGCAAGAGGGAGACCAGAAGGATGTAAGCGAGTTCCCAGTAGTTGGCTTTGACAACAGGAGTTTCTTGGTATTTAAAAAATAGGATTAAAACAAATCCTGTGGTTAGGAACAAGAATAAAGCAAAAGAGACCAGGATGCTGCCCAGATAGGTTATGTATCCACAAAAGGTTATTCTTTTGTGGATACATCAGTCTCAGTTTTCAGTTGGATATTGATCATCTGGGCACTTGGCATTTTTCAGTATCTGAGAAAACCAAAATGCAATATTTCTTTAATAATCTATCCCTTCATCTTCTAAGAAATATTTTCTTAGAACAACAAATGATACTGGAAGCATTTTCCAAGATTTCTTAACATCTCTACAAAAAGAAATTTTAAATTTTTTTAAGGAAATAGCTATATTTCTAATAGTCTACAAAATTGGAAGAAGTCCTAGGACACAAATTATTTCCTATGTAATGAACAGAACCTTCATAGCAACCTATTAATTTGTCGGTAAATGATGAATCAATTAACCTTTCTAGGCAAACTTAGATGGCACTTCTTAGGATCCTCTGAATGGAATCTTTGAATGTTTCTTCCCTGATAACAGAAGGGCAAGAAGCAACCTACCATTCTTGATGTATATAGGAGAGTGTTTGTGACCATTCTTTTTCCTGAAGTCCACAATGAGCTCTTTAGTCTTGTTGATATTAAGTAACAGGTTATTTTCAGTGCACCACGTAGCTCGGCACTGCACCTCCTCCCTGTACTCTCAGTCATCGTCATCATTGATGGGTCCGATCACAGAGACTCACACTCTCTTCTGAGACTAAAATTAAACAACCCAAGTTTCTGGGCCCATATTATGGCCGTTTGAGAAACCACACCCAATTACACTTTTAGATTTTCTTAAAGAGACAGTATTAAAATGTCTATCCTCGTTTATATATTTCCCGACCCAAACCTTTAGGTGAGCTTATATTCCTACACATTCTCCCCTTTATGGGTGTAGGACATATAACACCTAACCATTTCTAGCCATAATCTTTCATAGCAACCTTTTCTGATAAGTGACTGTGACCTTTCTAAAATGATCTGCAATTATTTTTTCTGACATACAGTATTCTGCGGCTAGATCATCTTGATTTTTGTACCACATTGCCTCAATGGTTATAACATATATCTTTAAACTGTGTGTTTCATTCTTTGTTTTAACAGACAAGACTTTGAATCCCATCTTTTATTGCTGATTTGGTTGTCTCGTAAACAACAATAGAATCTGTTACATCAATTCCCATGTCAATTTATAGTTGTTTACACAACACTAAAATCTGCTACATAATGAAGACAAACCATGCGAATTCAGCCACATTGTCGACAAACTAGATGTACTCTGTCTAATAGATCTCCATGCCTATCAATGCTTCTCCCAATAATACCACAGTTCCCGATTGTAGATTTTTTGTGTATTTATGTCTGCAGCAAAACGGCATCAGCATATGCCAGTTAAAACTCAAGTTCATCTTTGGCTCCAAATACAATGCATAAGCATGTTTGTATTCAGTGATATCTATTACACACGTTAGCAGCTTAGCCAGTGCCTTTCGTTGCTCAGAATTTAAATCTTGTTAATTGATAACACTGTATGCAATATCTGGCCTTGACCAATTAATGAGAAAAGATAAAACTACAATCAGGACTGATAAATGTCTCATCAAAAATAGGACTTGAACATCAATATGCTAAACTCCTGGAGGTTCATTGATGTTTTAGCCAGTTTACAAAGTTCCATTTTAAAAGTTTGTCGTAATTGCGTTAATTTATCTGCTTGTGAGATATTGCTCCTCCCCTAGTTCTTTCTATCTTCAAAACCAAAAGGGGGATTTTAAACTGGGTTTTTTGAAAAATTTTTTCTCCAAATTGTTTATCTTAAATTTTTTTCCAATAGTGAGATTATTTAGTAGCTTCTTGTTCAGTTTTGGTGATTCATGGCGATGTCATCAGTAAAATAAGTTAGCAACAATGAAATTACACCATACTTTCTCTTTTAAACAAACATGGATCAGCCATGTCAGCTGGCAAAACCTATCTTAGTTTATTCTTTAACTATACAACTAGTTCATTCAAATCCTGATTGCTTCAAATTGTAAAGATTTCTTTTTTCAGTTTCCAGCAATCAAACTGTGATTATCAATTATTTAACCTAAAGGTTTCTTTAAATATATAGTGTGTTGCAATAAGTGGTATGCAGATATGCCGTCTCTACATCCAAATTGATTTTATAATGTATTTCTCCGTTAGCTGCCCACACTTAACACTGCCCTTAATGTAGAGGCCTTCCAGACTATGTGCAAACAGCCTCATCATAATCATTTGCTGTCTGATTGAACCCTTGTGCTACTAACCTAGCTTTATGGGTAACAGTCCATCGCACACCTGTCTTTAGTTTATATATCCATTTAAATCCTTGGCATGTTTACCTGGTGGTAAACTTAACATTTTTCATTTATACCTCCAGTCTTTTTAAATGGCCTGGCCCATAACCAGTCTTGAGTAATTCCCCCGTTAGGAGAAGGAGCGCATAATAGAGACGTATTTGAGAGTTTGTGTTTGAATAACACACACACAGCACATCGATACACTGCTGCAGTAAATGTTGGTTTTCTTTCAATTAAAGTTTTTAAAAGCAAAGTTCAACCACACAGTAAGAAAGTCCATTCATAGTTAAATCAGCCAGTTTGTTAGTCCAGGGATGATCAATTAATTAAAGTCCATGTCAAAAAACAGTTCAGGTATCAGACTTACATCAAATCCAGGAATAGCAGTCAATTAGAAAAAAATGGAAGCAGGAACAGCAGATACTGGTCCAACAGAAGGAAAACAGAGACTACACCACTCTCTTCTGGACTCAAAACTAAACAACCCAGTTTTTCTGGCTTACACTTTTTGGTCATTTGAGGAACCATACCCAAATTACAGTTTTGCATTTTCTTAAAGAGACAGAATAAAAATGTCTATCCTGGTTTATATATTTATATATAGTATATATATATTCCTAACCAGTATTGTCTGCAACTTGATAATGTATTTGAGCCATGCACAGGCCTCATTATGGGCGAAGATGAGAGAACAGGAAGGCGGCACACAGCGAAGGGCTGGTGAGTACTCAGTGTGATGGTGGATAAAGTGGAGTTTCCTGGCCTAAGCTGGGAGTGGACTAGGAAGACCTCCAAGGTTCCTTCCAACTGCTGTATATTCTATTCAAGAATAGTCTGATTTCTGTATGTATATTAATATATATATATGTATGTGCGTGTGTGTGTGTGTGTCTGTTGACTTCCTTGGTATTATCCCACATCACTGTAGTGCTTTTAAAGTTGTAGCAATGTTTCAGCAAATTCTCATCTCCATCATCAGGCTTCTGTACTGAGTTGTATGTGGGTCAGGCGATCACAGCCGTTAGTTTAAATTTGAGGCTAGCTTTACTGCTGCTGCCAGGATTGTTTTTTCAAAAAAAAAAAAAAAAAAAAAAAAAAACCCAATCCTGATTGGTTGGGGTTTTGCGTCTGTGTTTATTGTTCTTGCGAGTTTGTTGATTGGTTTTTTCTGGTTTCTTCTGTCTGTTTTGTGCTTTGATTGGCTGGAACACCTCTGTTCCTATGTTGGAGGCTTTCAGTGCAGCTTGCTTTCACTTGAAAGGACGGCTATTATCTAGTAGGAAGTCTAGGTTTCATCTGGCGGCCAGGTTGGGGTGTGTTGAGCTGGGGTACTCAGAGGGGAGTCTGTTTGTGCCCAGGGGTTTGCCGGCTTGTGTGTGGAGATTCTTTCTGTTTGAGAGTCAGGCTTCCAAATGCAATTGACAGTCTGTTGGAATCATCTCTTCTATTTCATGCCTTTTCAGGTCTTTTTTTCAATCTCTATGGCCTTCTCTGATGATTCTGTGGCTGGGATATTCTATTGTGGCTAGGGTTTTGGTTGCCATTGGAAGTTGATGTTGGTGACTTGTGGTTTTCCATGTGTTAGGACTAGTGAGGAGGATGTATTCAAGCTTTTTTACGCATTTTGTGTCATCCAGGTGGGTTAATTATTCTTTGATTGCCGTTTGTCCAATGTATGTGGCCGGGCAGATGTACAGGGAACTTCGCATATGCCTTGGTTTCCAGCGTCAATTTTGTCTTGGGTTTCTAAGCGATGGCTGCTATTTTTTTGTCTGTTTTGAAGGAAGTTTGATGTGATGCCTAGTAGTAGTATATTTTACTGATTTGTCTGTTAGACCTCTATTGTAGGGCTGGACAGCTGTTTCCAAAGCTCTGTTCATCTTCCATTTTCTCCCTCTTCCAGCACCTTAAAGCCCACAGAACATGAATTAAATTTTAAAGGAACCAAATTAATATCCAACACTGAACCACTCGCAACGAGAAATAATCAGGCGAAGCCATCAAAATAGAGAAACACCCCCATAAATAGAATTAAACAGGATGATACTCCCGCCTACTAGACATCTGGAAACTAGCCCTCACAAACAAACGGAGTCCCAGCATGAAAAACCAACAGCAGACCCAAAACTACATGGGACACCACGCCAATTCCCCTCATCAGACCCAGGCCCAAGACCATCCTATAACGAAGTACAACCCCACCACCTGAAAACAGGGACCCATGACTACTTCGCCAGCTGTTGCATCCCCCCAACCCCAAAAAACCAAACAAGCTGACACACGCAAAGAATACAGACCCAGACCCCAAAACCTCAAAGCCAGAGTAAAACCGATAATGCTCAGAACATCAACATCAGAAAAAACCAGCCAATCAAGACCAAAATAAAGCCACAAAACAACAGAAGATATTAGAAACACCAATCAAGTAGAACACAGCCAAACTCCAAGACCCAATAAAAACACAGACCAGACTCCCAACCAATCGGCATGAAGAAAAAAAACCATTCGGGCACAGCAGTAGGCTAGCCTCAAATTAAAAATTTAAAAACTGAAATGGCTATGAAAAGTCTGACTTCACTTTTCTGCCTGAAACGTTGCTAGAACTTTAAAAGCACAATGACAATGACGTGGATAATACCTTGAACGAGCTGAACAACATACATGTTAAGTACCAGCGAAAACTTTCAGAAAACACATTATATATATATACATATACACACCACAAACACACACATACACATACATATACATATGTATGGACATATATCCCAAAAAAGGAAGATTAACCCACCTGGAATCCAAAAAAGAAACCCCAACCAAAAGCCAAGGACAGAGAACAAAAAAGAGAATGGCAAAGCCCCTGCCCATATATAAAAGGCACTACAGACAAAATCAGCAAGATCCTCCAAAAACACAACATTAAAAACAGAATTCTGCACAAACAGAAAATATCCACCATCCTAAGAAACCCTAAAGACAATAAATCGAGCTTAGAAAACCAAGGCAGTATACGAAATCCCTTGCACTGCCTGCTCCCACCACATACATAGGACAAACTAACAGGAAGAATTAGTGCACGCATTTGAAGAACACAAAACTCAATCAAAAAAGAAGAACTGACCTCTTCCCTGTCCAACACCTCAAAGCCACAGGACATGAAATTGACTTTAAAAATAACCAGAACATCGCCAAAACCGAACACTTCAACAACAGAAAAATCAGAGAAGCCATAGAGATTAGAAAACGCCCACACAGCATGAATAAACGAGATGATACCTCCGCCTACCCAACCATTGCGAAACCTCCCTCATAAATAAAACGATAGCCTAACATGAAGAATGACACCAGACCCACAACCCACAGTGCCACACAAGATGCTACCACCACACTGCCACGCAGAAAAAGACTCACACCCACACAGAAGAGGAGACACGACCACGAACCAGAAGCCGATACTGCAGCTGCCACCACTACCCACTTTCAAACCCTCTGACCCATACAAGAAGCAACTGACACCCACCATGAAGATGTGGGCACAACCACGGAACACGAAGCCAAACAACAAGATCACAGCTCACCAGCTCAAAATCCCCCAGAACTAAGACTAACCTGAAGCACACCAGGCCCCACCTAAGCAGAACACACCCCAGCATAGAACACAGCCAAACCCCCTACCAATTCAGAACAACAGCCAAACCCCCACCCAATTCAAGTCACACCCCCACTAGCAGTTAAAAAGGAAGAAGCAGACTGCAACTCACATTACTCTGAGAAGCACAAGTGGAAGAAACAAGCCTGAAGATGATGGAATGAGACTTCATCGAAACGTTGCTAGATACTTCAATTCTACGCGGGAGAAACCCGAATACCAAGATCCATATATATTATATATATAATATAAATAATATAATATATATATATTATATATAATATATATTATAATATATATATAATATTACCACACACATACCACATACACAAACACATACAACATACACATACACATACACCATACATATACATATACATATACATTACATATACATATGTATGGACATAATATCACATTCAGAAATCAGGAAATTACACCACAAGAACTCAAGTAGTTGCAACACAGCAAAATGGAGTCAGGATCATCGCAGCACAGATCAAGGATTACACAGCAATAAAATCTCACAAGGTCATTCACACAACCATTGCCCAAAAGCCATTACTTACACAGGAGGCTAATGGAAAAGAGATCAAAACACAAACGACCCAGGAGATTACAACGCAGGACCCAGGATACGACAACAAAAGAACTCACAAGCCCATCACACAACCCATGACCCAAGCCTAAAGGAAAAAGATCACTACAAAACAAACGACCCAGGAGATTACAACACAAGATACAGGATGTCTCCACAACAAATTTCACAAGGCCATCACACAGCCCACTATACCAACATCAACTCCATCAACCAATCAAGAGTCAGCAGCGCAGCCAACCAGCCCAGCACACCAGCCCCCACCACCAGTATATTAGAGAGAGATGGCAGCTTAGATCACACACTTCCTGCACTGGCACAAAACCAAAAGCACCAGCCTGAGGATGGTGAGTGGGACCTTGCTGAAACATTGCCAAAATACTCTTAATCTTACATGGGAAAAGACCCGAACACACCTAGATCTACAAACATGTACCCGTGAAAATCTATGAATATATATGTCTGTGTGTGTGTGTGTGTGCATGTGTGTGTGAATGGTATTCAGCTTTGTTCAGGTATTTTCCCACATCATTATAGTTGTGCTTTTAAAGTTGTAGCAATGTTTTGGCACAATGTCATCTATCATAATCAGGCTTCTACATTGTGTTTGTCTATATATATATATCAACTCTTCCATTTTTTTCTGGGACTTCTAATTTTTTTTCTATTATTTCTCTCTTACGTTTTGTTTTTCTAAGTTCTGATTTAGTTTATATTATTTTTAACGAGTAGAGTATCCATCTACTCTTGGAAAGTTTTCTCTGTCCAAATTGTCATCCACCCTCATTCAAATCATAAATCTCTAGCCATATTTCTCAGAGAAAAGAAAATTTATTTATTAGAAGTGGCCAGGTTGGCATTTGCTGGATGCAGCCGACACTAAAATACATGATTCATTTCCCCCTTGACCCTGGTCTTCCCCACACCTCCTGGATGTATATTCCCCCATGGGACACATAGATAGCCAAGAGTAATCAATCATAATATTCTTGCGCTCCAACAACTTTGGGCAGCCAGGGTGATTATCTAGGCACTTGAGGAATGCATTGTTTTCCCTGCTCCCCTTTCTGCTAGCAGCTAAAAAAACCAAAGGAGGATCTTTTTAGTTGACACATTCAAGAGTTAAACCATGATCTCCACTCCTTATCAATGTCCATCTGACCTGAGTTATAATTTTTATGACAATTATTTGAACCCCACAATGACTTTGGGTGCTCTGCTGGACCTGCTCTCAGGTGGGGAGGCTAATGTTCCTACCTACAGTTCTGGAAAGCTGAAGGATGTTTGTCCTTGAAGGAATTAAAATTGATATCTCTTCTCAAATTGGCACCATGTTGCCAACTTAAAAATTCACAGATTTGTGCACAATGTTTTATAGTCTATTTCCCATGCTCTGGAGGTCAGAAAGAAGAAGTGCAATGAATGAGCTGAATTATTGGAAAAATTGATACTTCCTATGCCCAGGTTTCTCTCTCCAAAAGCAGAAAAAACTTGCTTCTTCACAGCAACTCCCATTTTATAATAATTTTACTTTTTTTGTTGGTCTACAATAAAGCAGCTCACACTATTGCATATAACAGATAATAGATAATCAAACTTGGAAGGGACCTTGTCGGTCATCTATTCCAACCCCCCACCCAAACGGGAGACCATACACCATTTACTGACAAATGGGAAGTCCAATCTCTTCTTAAAGTCTCAAGTGATGGTGCTCCCAACAACTTCCGAGGACAAGTTGTTCCATTGGTTGCATTGTCTCTCGACTGTTCAGAAGCTTTTCTCCTTATTTCAGGTTAAATTCTCTCCTTGTTCAGTATCCATCCATTATTTCCTTGTCTGGCCTACAGGCTCGTTTAGAAAAATAGATGGACTCCTTCCTCAGCATCCGGTGGCACTAGGGTGGAGCTCTCACCTCACAATCGAGAGGCTGTGAGTTCCATTCCTAGCAGATCTCCACGCTGCTCACAGGGTTGACAAGATTACACATCCAAGGTTCCCTTCCAACTCTGTCATATTCTTGATTTCCCTGTCAGCAGCCTGTCAAATATTGGAAGACTGCTATCATGTCTCCCTCTTTACTAGACTGGCCAGCCGTTCCTGTAAACCTTCATCGTATGTTTTAGCCTCCAATCCTCTATCATTCCTGGTTGCTCCTCTCCTATACTTTTCATAGAGTCTCAACATTTTTTTTATAATTGCCGACCAAACTGGAATGCAGTAACTCTTAGCTGTGGTCTTAAAAGCTTTAAGAGTCAGTCTTAGTACCTCATTTGATCTTGATTGTATCTCTCTGTTAATTAGCTCTTTTGGCTGCTGCTGCACACTCTGGCTCTTATTTAGTTGTGTTGTCCACCTAAGACTTCCAAGATCCTCTCACGTTACTTGCTTATAGAGCCTGGTTCAACCCAGTCTCCTCATGTGGTACTTTGGGTTTTTCTTGCCTAAGGAAAAAAACTTTACTCTACTTTTGTCTACATTGAATTATCGTTTTGTTAGATACCGGCCCAGTGTCTTGTCTGTCAAGATCCAGGCTGGACCATATTGTTAACATCATCTTTTCACCTCTTTTTCAGCTCTGCTCTGCTCTTGGAAGAACAACCAATTTTATGGCATCTTCTCTCG
>BHFT01019130.1:0-37750 GCA_004320025.1 Laticauda laticaudata
TAATGTGATCTTTCTGATTACTGTCTTATTTATTGGATCAAGAAAAAGATAAAGCAATACTTTTTCAAAGTAGTATAATAGAAGTTGGCTACCCAGTGGAAAAAAGATGGTCTGAGATTGCTGTTACTTTGAAAGTGGTGGGTTGATTGTGGGAACATATGTACAACTTATAGAGGTGGTTGGGTGTAAATAGCTGAGATCAACCTATTGAAGTCTAACTTGCTTCCAAGATTATATTTTGCATTGTTTAAGAGGAAAGCGGGCATTAGGTTTTCTTTTTTTTTAAAAAAAGCCTTGTAACTTGCTGTGACACATAGGTTTTCATATGTATGGCCATACTATTTACCTGAAGATAGCGACATTGTGTTGGGCAGAGAGATCTTTCTGGGAAATTGTCTTTAGTTTTATCAACAGAGAAAGCATATACCAGATATATTCAATCAGTAGTGGAAGTAAAAGGTAACTAACTATAACTCCTTTTCTTTACAGTTACCAGCTGAAATTCTTTCACAAACGAATAGAAACTCTAAGCCAAAAATATCTAAGCAAAATTCATTTAACCATTATAGATGTGAAAAAACAGTAACTCAAAAGTACATTATAGTCATCTCCAGCTAAAGAATAATAGAATGTAAGGGTAGAAAGGCATCTTGCATATCACTGACTCCAATCCTTTGCCCTGCGCAGCATCCCTAACAAATAACTATCAGCATCCCTAACAAATAACTATTCAGTCTCTGTCTCTCCAGTGAAGGGAAGTCCATTCCCCTGAGGTAATCTTTGACATTGCCGAAGAATCTGACCATTTTTTTTCTGATGTCAATGGATGCACTGTTGGAAAGACCATTTTAGGGACAAATCATTATGGAGAAAATCTATCCTTGTGGTTGCTAGGAGTAAAAAACAACTTGAAGGTACATTATCATTCCTTGTAATTCCTATCCATTGCTTTTGATCTTGCCCATTCTACTTTTCCTTCCAGATATGACAACTAATGCCTCCCCATAGTCTTCTCCAGGTTATACATACCTCCAAAATCCTTTTTCCTTTCAGGCATCTTGTCATTTTGGATATTTGTTTATTCTGGATATATTTTAGTCACTGCTGTGATATGGGTGGCTCTATAAATAAGCAAGCAAGCAGAATTATATGCAAAATTCTAGATGCAGTCTGACTTAACTCAAAATATAGAAAACATTGACTTTTCTTGAATTGGATGCTGTTCTTAACTTGATACAGACTATCATTTTTTTCCAACTTCATCCCACTTTTGTCCATCTTGCATTCACAAAGACTCCAACATACTTCTTCGTACTACTTTGACAAGTAGGATTCTCTATACCATTCTAAACTCATGCCTTCAGGTTTTTTTCTCATCTAAATGTAAGCTTTTGAATTTCTCTGTTTAAAGTTCATCTGGCTCAATTTTGCCAACAAGCGTATCTATCTAGCTTCTTCTGGGCTTTGATATCATTTATGAATATGTTGGACAGCAGAGGTACTTGTGTAGAGTTTTGAGATAATCCACTTGATACCTCCTTCCTACTTGATGCAGAGCTGTTAAGAAATATTTGTTATTTGTTCAACCTTTTGTTATATCTGCCATTATAATAATCCACTCTACATTTATTTTTTTTCTCTATTAAAATTTCATGGGAAATATGAAGCTAAAAAGCCTAGAAAGTCATGAAAATATGTTCTCCATATATCCAAATCAAGGCCCATATATAGAAAAACATTTAAAAAAAATATTCTGTGTTCCATAGTTTATGATCAATTTTGAATGAAATAGCTTTTACTCAGACACCTGCGTATCAATATTGCATGAAATTTAACTTTGTAATGCTGGATACTGGTATGTATCTGATCTCTATTTTGTTTATGTCTGGATTTAAGAGATTGGCTTAAAAAAAGTAATATTTCTGTGAAAATTTCTTTGTAAGTCTTGAAATAAAAGGGATAGATTGTTAATAAGTTGAAATTTTATAAGAGGTAGGATGGATGCTATATTTATATTATGCTTTAAAAAAACACAAACCAATCTGGATGATTAAATTGATTTCTTTGGCTTTATCAGTTCTTTAAAACAAGTGCAGTTTTATCTCCGTTCTGTTAAGCTGATTAATTTTACCTGATAACGCTAAGATGAATTTCATAAATGTAACAAATAAATAAATCTACAGGATAAGAATATCTTTGTTTTTACATGAGATTTTATATAGAAAGTGTAGGTGTAGTGCTACCCCTGCAAGGTCATTGGAGTCTAGGTTCTCCTGGCTCTTTTGTTTTAGCTGCTGATCCACACTTGTCCCCTGCTCAGCCACTCTGCATGCCTGAGTCACATTGTGGAGTGATGGTCAGTCTTTTTCCAACAGGCGGGTCACATGATGGGGTGATATTCAGGTGGCTGGTCGGCCCTTCTTCCTCCCCTTCTGTCCTATCTCTCTCTCTTGAATAGCCTCCGCTCCTTCATTGATTCCTCTGCTTGCCTCCCTCAGGCTTGCTCTTCTCTCCCTCAGGCTTGCCCCACAGAAGCCTCTCCTATTCCTTTCCTCTCTCAGGCTTCCTCCACAGAAGCCTTTCCTATCCTATCCTATCCCCTTGTCTCCCAAAGGCTTGCTTCTAACAGATAATCTAACAGATAATCAGAGTTGGAAGGGACCTTGTAGGTCATCTAGTTCAATCCCCCTCACCCAGGCAGGAGACCTTACACCATTTCGGACAAATGGCAGTCCAATCTCTTCTTTAAAGTCTCAAGTCTCTTCTTGAAAGACTCTCTCACAACTTCCAAGGGCAAGCGGTTCCATTCCAGAGTCTCAACATCTTTTTTATAATGTGGTGACCAAAACTGNGCTCATATTTAGCTGGTTGTCCACTAAGGCTCCAAGATCCCTCTCACAGTTACTGCTATTGAGCCTGGTTTCACCCAATTTATATAGGTACTTTTGGTTTTTCTTGCCTAAGTGTAGGACTTTACTTTTCTCTAGGTTGAATTTCATTTTGTTAGATACGGCCCAGTATTCTAGTCTGCCAAGATCATCACAGAAGCTTCTCCTATTCTCCCTATCTCCTTCTGTCCCTCTCAATTTCCTCAGGCCTCTTTTTCTATTTTCCCTTTAGGCCTCTTCTCTCCCCTTCCCCAGGCCTCTTTTCCTATCCTTACCTTCCGGCTTTCCCCAGCCAAGCCTCTTCTCCCTCTTTCCCTCTTTTCCCTTTCTGCCAAAAACCTCCTCCTTTTATCCCTTCTTCCCTCCCTGCTACATAGGTATCATTAATTGGAGTCAGAACTTTTGGACGAAAAATCATACTTCACTACTCAAATGATACAGCTGTATTAGGCTTCTGGCACATTTGATTTCATGTAAATGCATATTTTAAAATGGGTAGAATTGTCAACTAAAACTTCTTGTCATGTTCCTGCCTTAGTGAGCATTTTTTTAGAAAAAAGATCTGAGCTTGGAACTTGCAGTGAAAGAACAGGCGGGTAAACAGGAATAGGAAACATTTGTGAGGGAGTTACTGATTGTAGAGCTGATCTGTTGACTTTTTGAAAAGTGCTTGACATTAGAAATATGGGCTACCTGTGATAATGGAGGAGTCTTATAGCAGGAAAGGTTACACAAAAACCTTCCAAACATGATAGTTGAGAGATATGGCATCTCTAGTCCTTAGTGTCTGTTACCTGTAATCTGTATTACAGGTAATACATAGGAGAACTAGACATTCTCATGCAGAAAAGCAGATATGACTAGTGTCATACTTGGAGAGCAGAACTTGAAGGATATTACTTATTCAGATATTACTAATTCTGAAAAGATAGACTTAATCAAAAAGGAAAAGGAGTGGCCTTGTACATAAAGAAAAGAAGTCTTGTCCTTGAAAAGGGAAGTCATGTTTAAAGCATTTGGATAAGATTAAAAGGAGTAAGAATATAAATCATTCTATTCTAAAATAATAAGGCAACTTGTCAAAGAACAATAATGTTACATTGAAATAACTATCCTAATGCTTGCTTTAAAACTAATTTGGCAAGTAATGGAAGATCCAATAGGTTTCTGATCTTGTTACCAGTTTCATTTTTTGAGAAAGTGCGGAAAAACCCATTGGTATTGGCTATCGGATTAAATTTTGAAGAAAATAGTAGAATTGATTGATGAAATGAAGACTATTGGCTTTTATAGGAAAATGACAATAACATGCTGGAGTTCAAGATAATTAAGGGAAAAAACAGATGCATCAGCTATCTTGGACTTTTCATAGCTTAAAATCCAAAGAATAAACAGGTAAGAGGATAATGAGAAATCCGACAAATTACTCAACTTCAAATGAAAAAATAATTTTTAAATATTGAATATTATTATTAAGATGAAATAATTCATCCTGTGTGGATGAATAGCAAGAAACAAAACAATGTATAGGAAATGGAAGCAATGGTTGATAATTATAAACTGATAAATTGAGCATCTAAAATCTTAGACTGAGTTTCGGAGCTGGGTAAAAAGAACGAGATTTTTATGATATTTCCAGATGAACAAAATGTAGAGAATTGGCTGGATACCTTAAAGGATGCAATCACAATTCAAAATTATATGGACAGGTTTGAAGATTGGCCAAATTCAAATGCATGATGTTTATCCATGACAAATAAAATCTGTACCTGTTTAGGACAAATCAAATGTATAAATATAGGGTTGAAAGACCTAGCTTCATGGCAGTTTCATGCTGCTTCCAAGGAGTGAGGAAGTGGGAGACCAGTATGACCAGCTACAGTGGAAGAATTTAATTTTCAGTTCTGTAGCTCTGGAATATGGCACATAATCCTATGACCTGCTTCAGGGCCAACAGCATAGCAATAAAAGAGATTGCTTGCCTTGCTTGTTTATGGGTTCAAATATATGTAAGTGTGTGAGCTTTGTTTATTAAGTATAAAGGCTGTAGAAGGCAGGGTGGAGTTGATTACTTCTGTCTAGCTCATTACCATTGGTAAAGTTTGTTTTCTTTGTAAGCATTTTTTATCTTATATTAGGACATGAGTGCCTCAGTAGCATAATCCAGACATATGGATTATGTCTGATAAGTAGGTTAATTGAAGTATTTTGCTGAAGAAGAGTAAAGGTTCTAGATGCTACAGTGATACTAAGGACCGAGCTTAAACATCATATAATAGAGACCTGGGGCCTTTTGTTTTCTTGAAGTTGCATTAATAGAAATAAGCACTTGAACAGCTGACTGTGGAGATAAGAAAAGATTTATGGTAAATTTATCAATAGCTTAATATCATTGCTAATGATAATGGAAAAAACAATTTCAAAAGTGTTTGGGCATAAAATAGTCTTGTCATGACAGATTTGTTTGTAATTAGAAACAAAATAAACTAGTTCTGTTTGTGTTTTGACTATCCATTGGTACTTCTAAAAGTTATACAAAAGGCATTGATTAGGAAAAATATCTACAAAATATGTAAAGATTTTCGAAGAAAAATATTAAAAGTGACCTAGAAATAGAAATTAAATACAGGACTGCAACAATTTTAAAATGTAATTTAAGAAACCTTTTTGATATTAATATAAACATAAAATTAAGCTGATAATTAGCTAAAAACATAAGCATTATCATAAACAATACTGGGATAAGATCATTTTTAGTCATGCTTCAAGTAAATTGACTGAAATTTGTGAAACCAGTTAGAAATTGCAGTGTTTCTACTGTAAGCATGAGTTTGGTTGAATTCAATCCATTAAAATAAATCTGATCAGAAATTAAATTTTGTCTTGAGTGGTATTAATTCTTTCAGGCAGATGACATGATTTAGCTGCAAGAATGAGGTTTTTACTGCTATTGAATTAGGGTAGTATCGATCATATTTGGCTTAGTTAAGGCCTTTTTTAGATGGTAGAGTGAAAAATATTTTTTAAATGTATTTTATGGCTCATTGGATTTTTCCCATGTTGTAAAGACATTTTAGGAGCAATGCTGTATTTTGCTGGAAGGTTTACTTTTCCTTGCTCTACTTACAAACTCATAGAGAAAGCTAGGTGAAAGGAAATATATTTCTGAAGAGTAGAATCCTTTAATCATATAATCTTATATTAGATCTTTGAATCTTACCCAGTCCTTGCTTCTCTCTAAATTCAAATTGCAGACCTACCTGTTAAATGATCTCTGATGTTATTTTTAAAGTCATGAATCTCAAGGCCCTCAACATCTCCAGATATATTAACCATTCATTAAATCATCCAGAATAATTATGGAACAATTGTATTCTTTTGTTCACTCGGTGTTGCAATGAGGCATATTAATATACAATTACATATTACGGAAGGTGAATGTATGAGGGAGCAGGTTTGCTCCTGATGTTTTGGGAACTATTTCCAGGCTGTGCTGTATTTCATATTTGCATGAATAGGCATACTTACTTATTAGTAGAATCAGTGAGATGTGTATATGTGGAAGATACATATTGAAATCAGGTCCAATAAGCATGCTGGCATTTTGAGTCATAATAGTAAACCTCTGCCATATGTTTGCTTTTTAAGAACATTGAACTGAACCCATATTGATAAAGAATTGCAAATTGATCAAGAAACATATCAAGCATGGGTATTGTAGTATATGCAGACTGTAGTAGATGAGAATTCCCAATTATAATCTACAAAATTCAAGGGTATCACACTTAGGGAAATATTCCTTCAGAATAAATTCTATTAAAAGGAGGGAGTCTTCAATACACGAAGAGAACCTGTACTTTTTATTAGATTAAACAGAAATTTCATCCATAACAAATGTTATGATATTATTAACTTATTAATATCAAATGCTTATTCTTTTCACACTTTTTATGTTACACAAATTCTTTTGAATGAAATTTTCAGAATTTATACTCGGACATCTTTTAGATATCTCTAAATTACATAGAAAAATGGTAAAATTATTATTGTAATTTAACTGGAATTTTAGTTGCTATGAAATAAACTTCATTATGGATTTTAGTTATATACAATTAGTGTATTGGAATAATAATTACAGGTTTTCTAAATTTGTGGTTCTTTCTAAGAACTAAGTTAAATTTTTGAAACTTTTAAAAGGTAATACATTTTTGCTATTAAAAACTGCCTCATTTATACAACACGTTATAAAAAAATGTATTAGCTGTAATACATTTCATTTTAGTGTAACTGTTAGAATCAGTATTATATATAACAATTTCTTCTCTCAACACCTGATTTATATCACTTGATTAAATTGTGTATGTAACTAAAAAAGTGCACATCAGTTCATGTTTAGGATTGTTAGGAATGTTCTTTGTTATCCATTCTGTCTAAGGTAGAAACGTGGAATACTTAATCTGAACTAAATGGGGGAGAAAAAGGTAGAGGTACATTTCAGATGCTGTTATCAAAGTTGCTGCATAAGCTGAAGTTTATGCACTGTGATAATGCTAATGACCGATAGATTCAATGATGCATGACTAGAGGAAATCAGTAGTGTAATCGCAGGAATTTATCAGGCTTTTTGCCATTAAGTATTATTGATAAATAATGCACTTCATTTTATGTAGATAGGACATTTAATTCTGATTGTACAGATCTTCAATTTAATAAGGGTCATGGCTGAATAAAATGCTAATGTTTGAGAAGTAAAAAATGATAAAAATGCATTTATTTTAGCATTATCCTTAACAGTTTTCTAATTATAAATCGAGAAATGTTTTTCTTGATCAACTACTGAATTTTGTAGTGTTTTTTGCTGTTCTGTCTGTTTCTCCTCCTAAGTAAATTTTCATAGTTTTTCTGTATAGTTTTCAATTCTAAATATATTTTGTAGTATAATTTGAGAAATGTGAGAAAGGAAGATTGGTGTATGCATCTTAGAATTTATTAACTAGCACAACCAGTTTTAGGATAAATTTTCAACTTGTTGCCCCATTACTTGGACACTTATGAGGAACAAATAATATACAAGATTGAAAAATTATTCATACTGTTCTTAATTTATTGTATCATTCATTAATTGCTGCCAAATTAGGTACTAATTAATACATAAAATCAGAACAATGAATTCCAAAACTTCCAATGAAACATCTGATTAGAT
Source organism: Laticauda laticaudata (assembly GCA_004320025.1). Classification (NCBI taxonomy): domain Eukaryota; kingdom Metazoa; phylum Chordata; class Lepidosauria; order Squamata; family Elapidae; genus Laticauda; species Laticauda laticaudata. Next base: position 8,092 of record BHFT01019130.1, read on the forward strand.
GAATTACCGTATATACTCGCATACAAGCCGACTCTAAAACTCAATTTTTTTTTATTAAATTGGGGTCTGCTTATACGTGCATAAATCTGATCTCACACAAACAAACTGAAATGACGCCACTGCTCAGATCATGCAATATCATCAATATTACCATACAGTCATACTTGCATACAGCACATTTTTTTTACTCTGGGCACCTCCATTTTGCTTTTTCTATCACCGGATCATAACACGCTCTGATTGGTTAGTCATTCACGTGACCGCTTTCGTGTTTGCTATCATAACGTGCACCTTGTGATACAGTATTACTTGAGATACTAGTAGTAGTAAAATTCAGATAAAATTAATCGGTGCATGGTTGGACGTTAAAAGAAAAAGAATTGTTCGTAAGTGCTGCCTTTTTTTAAACTAAATAGTGAAGGTGGAGGAAAATACAACAATTGAAGCAGCAAATAACCTTTTGGAGTGTAGAGAGACATATTGGATGGTTGATAAAAACATTGATTGCACCCAATTCAAATGTACAAAAAGAGGTGCTAAAAGTTGGCATTCCGAAATGAAAAGGGCATTTCTATGAGTGGGTTTGAGGTCAAAGGCGAATGGCATACAGGTGTGTTAGATTGGGCTGAGCTTTAAAGCATTGCAAGTGGCCAATCTGGAAAAACCTAAGGTACTCTCAACTTCACTGTTGACCGGGTGGTGTTATGAAGGTTTGTTTGAGAGAGAATGGGGTTTATACGTAGACAAAGAACAGAAGATAGGGCCCGAAAAGCTACCATAATTCAGAATTGAGGGAAAAGGTGATTGACGTCAACTGTTAATTGTGATAAATATGAAAACATAGGATTGGCAATATGGACCGAGACCTACTGTTGTCTTTGACTATGCAAGCACTAAACATGAACCAAAAAGGGTGACAAAAAACAGTTTACTTATTAAGACAACAGAGGCAAAAACCCATTTATCGTGGTGCTGAGTTGCACTGCGATGGGATTGAGCTACTCCCAATTCGGTAATGCTTAAAGTGAAAGCGCCATTCAAAGGACAAATTTCCCAGGTGGGTTGCTCATCATCAGTCATCCAAAAGGATGGATGGTGCAAGAACGGCGATTAAAATGGGATAATCAGTGGTGGGATGCGCAGAAATGGAGGTCTTCTTCATAGAAACATCATGAAGTACTGGACATTAAGAAGGCTCAGCCTAACCGAGAAAGGGTGAAAGGAGTCTAAAGGAGTAAGACACCTTCAGGAGTCCATACCAGGAGGGGGTTTGACTGGAATGCTACAGACACTTAGTAGGGTTCAGCTGAAACAGACACATCTCAAGACACACTTGAGAAACATAGTGGGACACAGAGTATGGGAGATGGCAATCGTTTGAATAACGGGCAGGGAACTTCAGCACTCCTTGCCCAAGTTTGTGTTTGGGTGATAGATGCATGGATATACTGATTTCCAAGAAATGGTTACATCGAAATCCTTTTTTAAATGTTGAATTAGCAACAAATTAGATGACTGAAGATGATGCTGTATGGCAGGAGGATAGCAATAGAAACTTGAAAATGAAGACAGTGATGAAAGTGGACAAAAAAATGGAAATGAAAATTAAGATGGAGAAATGTGGGATAAGATAATGTCAAATATACATGGTAGGACTGGAAACATCTCTATTGGGGAAATATGAGGGACGATGTGGTTGAGGTGAATTTGATAGGTTATGAAGAACTGATCTTAGTATAAATCTTTGTGAAATAATAAAAGTTCAACACACAATCAATAATGGCTTTTATTCTCATTTAATGCTCTTCTGGACAAGCTTTTTGCTACATAAGTCCATATATTACCATTTATACATCAGATTCTTATACATACGCGGTTGGGTACTTAACTGTAATATAGTTGGTTTGTTCTCTTAGCAAATGCTTTGGATAATGAGCCTTCATCAGTGGCATTGGCATATTGTCCTTTTTTTTATATAGCCCAAACAACACCCATGGGTTTTTGGGCGGTGGCTTATTAATGCAAGTTTTTGCAAAAGTGCCTCATATTGGGGGAAAAGATTTTGTAGGCTCATTTTGGGGCAGTTTTTTAAGGGTCGGCTTATATGTGAGATCGGCTTATATGTGAGTATATACGGTAAATAATCAATTAAATAAGTTGCAGCTTCTTTTCCTTTTCTGTCTTGACTCATAATATAGGTAGTTCATGACTTACAAAAATTTAATTAGTGACCATTCAATGTTACAATGGCATTGAAAAAAGTGACTAATGACTGTTTTTTATAATTATGATCGTTGCAGCATCTTCATGGTGACATGATCAAAATTCAGACATTTGGCTAATGACTCATATTTATAATGGTTGCAATGCCCTGAGGGTCATGTGATAACCTTGTTTTGACCTTCTGACAAGCAAAGTCAGTGGGGAAAAAAGATTCATTTTACAACCTTGTTACTAACTTAACAACTGTAACGATTCACTTAATATCTGTGGCAAGAAAGGTTGTAAAATGGGACAAAATTTACTTAATTGTCTCACTTGACAATAGAAATTTTGGGTTCAGTTATTGTTAAGTACAGAAATCAAGTGTCAGCGTTCCAGGGAAAATCCATTCCTGTCAGTAACTCCAAGACACGTCATCTCAAAGTACTTTTATTAGAACAGTATGTAGCACTTACTGTGGAAATCCGGAACTAAATCTTCCCAGCTTCTCCACAAAGTCCTAACTTACAAACCATCCCCTATTTCCTCATCACTACATCACATGCACCATCCCAAAGTAAGTTCTAATTCTTGCTGTACCATACTCTGTAACCTTGAATTATCAACATAAAATATTTTGTCTACTAAGAGCTACTCAATTAATATCATCCCCCTCCCACTTTCTTCACTATGTGGCAGTGATGAATTCTGTAGCTGACATTGAACTCAGGCAGTTCAAATGTATATAAGGTTTTATTACAAGCTTAAGCTCTCTACAAGTATCTGAGCTAATGGTCAAAGCAAATTGGTGGTAGATAAGAGTAAATGGAATACAAGGTGGGCTGGACTTAAACCGCTTGTGAGTGAAAGGACTCGAGTCTGATGATGCATTTGACTCCTTCCTCAGGCTCAGCCTGGTAATCTCCTACATCACCCATCTAGTGATGGGTTTCAAAATTTTTTACTACTGGTTCTGTGGATGGGGCAGGGGAAGGATTCTGTAAAATCTCCAGTCATAGGTGGTATTTGCTGGTTCTCCGAACTACTCAAAATTTCTGCTACCAGTTCTCCAGAACTGGTGAGAACCTGCTGAATACCACCTTTGCACCCATCCCTCCATCTTGCCCCCCTTCAATTCCAAATATTCTTCTATGCTGATTTCCCTTTACTGCACTTCAGACTGCTTTGAAGCCTGAATTTTCATGGGGACATGACAAGGTTGGAAGGAAAACAGTTGCAAAGGAATCTGCCTCCCCCTCTCTCCCCCTCAAAAACACATACAACCCCCCCCCCCCAATTTCAAATGGCTACATCTGAAGGGTCTGTTTGGACAATAAATCTCTTTGAGGTGCCGGGTGCTGAAGGAGGGTCTGGCAAGCAAAAAGTTCTTTTAATTCTTTGAATGCTGATTGGTGTATTGAAGTTCAAGCAAATGTAATTCTTTTCTTAGTTAGTTGGGTCAGTGGCTTGGCTTTATGATCAAAACCTGATATAAATTTCCTGTGGCAGTTAGCAAAGCCTAGGAAGCATTTCTAAGCATTTCTTTGGTTGTGTGAGGGGCTTGCCAGTCTAGGATAGGTTAGGCCTTTTGAGGATCTATCTGGATACCATTTGTGGAAATGTGGAAACTCCAGAAGTCCAGTTGTTTCAGATCAGAAGTGCATTTTCCTGGCTTGGCAAAGAGATGGTTCTCTATTAGTCTATGGCAGGGGGCTGCAACCTTAAACACTCCAAGTGCCACTCAATTTGGACCCCTTTCCCATAGGAAAACAAAACAAAACATCAGGAGCCACAAAACCTGGGTGGATGTGGTTAACTAGACATCACTCACTCTCATCCAGTCACATGACCCCTCTCTAGGCATGCCTACCCAGCCACAACCTCCTCTCTCTTCCCCTCTCTTTCCCCATCTCTCAGTATCTCTCTATGCCTCCTCCTTTCCTTTTCCCCTTCTGTCCCCCCTCTCTCCCCCTCTTTGTATCTTTCTGTATCTCTCCCCCTCTCCCTCTCTTTCCCTCTCTCCCTATATCTATCTCCCCTCTCTCTCTGTATCTCTCTATATGTCTCTCTCTCCCCTTTCTGTATCTCTCTGCCCCTCACTATCTTCCCCTTTCCCCCCTTCTCTATGTATTTCTCTATCTCCCCCTTTCTCTGTATCTCTCTCTCTCTGTATGTGTATCTCTGAATCTCTCTTTTTTCTCTCTCTCTGTCTCTGCGTCTCTTCAGTCTCTCTTGGAGAGCTTGGCTAAAGCGCAACAAAAGTGTGCATGGGGCAGCCGGCTGCTTGCTTTAGGAGGCCCTCCCCGCTAGTGCACACCCTCCCGCCCCAGCGACAGCCAGCCAGGGGGTTGCAAGATGAGGAGGAAGTGGAAGAGGAGTAGGAGGAAAGCATCTGTCGTGGCTCGTGCTCATTCCTTAGCCAGCCCGGATGTCCAAAAAGAAGAAAGAAAAGGAGTAGTGATGAGCCCCAAGGAGAGCTTGCTGGCTTGGCCCAGCCTTGGCTTTCCAAGAGAGAGAAAGAGAAGAGGCAGAGGGGGGGAGTTTGGCTGATGGGGGTGAGTGGCTTTGGCAAGGATGCTCTGTCTTTCTCAGAGCCTGACCCCCAGGCTGGGTGTGTGAGGTTTGGTGGGGCCAGCCCCCTTTTCATGCTGCCCCGAGCTTCTTAAAGCCATGGCAGAGTGCTTTGGGCCTCTCCCCTTTTCCGTCATCCAATCCTCCTGGATCCCATTCCCACCCCGTCAGGCCTCCTGATAGCGGGGCCAGAGTCGGTCATGGCCGGTTGGACCAGTGTCTCAGGACAGAGAGCAGGTTCCATGTCTCTGCAAACGACCAAATGTCCAACACCAACAAGGGGCGGAAGAAGCTCCAGCAAGAGTGAGACACCGGAGAATCAGCTTCTCCATTCCTGTACCATCGCCCTTATCTTCTCAGGCCAGGCAAGGAAGGGGAGGGCAAGGTGAGGGGCCAGCCAGTGATGGGACAGGGAGTTGCAGCAGAGGGCCAAAGAGCTCCATGTGAAGCTGTGAGTTGCTGACACCTGGTGTATGGAGACCTGTGCACATGTGATCTGTGTGTTGAGCCTCGTTCTCAGAGTAGAGCAAAATGTCACCATAAATTTATCTGAGATCTGAGAATACTTGATTCATGAAACTGGAAAATATAACCCTGGCATTAACAAGTCTGTATTGAGTAACTATATATTAAAATTTACTGTATCTGTCATCAAAGGCAGTTAAGTATTCATGGCCCTCTTTGATCCTAATGAGATTGTAAGCATTGTATAGATCTAGTCTTATAAAATTGAATGTTTTCTGCAGTTTATCCAAGAAAACTGAGATTAATAGCAGTGGGTAATGGCCTGATATTGTCACTGATCTCAGAGCATTGACTATGATTACAGCAGGGGGTCCCCACAATTGTTAATCTCACTAGGGTTTTGTTTCTTGGGTATGATGAAGGTAGAGGCTGAGGTGGGAGACTGGGAAGATTGTATGAATCCCTTTTGGAACATAGAGTCTAAATATTGTTTCAGAATTTCTAATTCTTTAATAGATATTTGCTATTGTCTCTTGACAGGAATCTTGGTGCCAGAAATCAGATATATGGTGCAACTGCAATCTCTGTGCGGGGGGGGGGGGGGGNGGGGGGGGGGGGGGGAGACTTCTTTCTCTGCAAGACTATTAGCAAAGTCTGTGTATTGGCAGAGTGGGGATCTTTCTCTTGGATTTCAGGCACTTTGGAAGGCCGATTGCAGGGAGAAAGGCATTAAGGGCTATTGAAGGCAATAGACCAGTTCTTCCACTTAATTGTGGGATCATGGTGTTGTAATTAAATGGTTCCTGTCTAGCACCAGTGGAAGAGTGATGTGGTCAGCCACAAAAAGGGTTAATGTTTCAGGATGTTGATTTATTGTCAATCGCAAAGGCCTCTCCCATGCTTTTCAAATTTGTCCATCAATGGTTATCCCTGGTAATGGAGATATCAAATCAACAATGGGGATTTTAATTTTCTGAACTGTGGCTAGGCTCATGAAGTCGGAGTTGCTTCAGAATCTGTCAAAACAGGGATGATGGTTTCCTGACTGCTGGGAAATGTCAGGATAGAATCAAATTTTACTAAAATATCTTAGCATGGAAGTAATTAAAGTCCATTCAGCGCTTGAGTGTTGCCCCCTGTAAGCCTGTAGAGAAGGGGAATTGGTATGATATTGTCAGGTTTGGAAGCCATATTCTGGAACGCTGACAGATATCTCTCTATAATCAAGACTAGGGAAAGCAAACATCAAAATTTAATGGGCAAGCTTTCCATAGGATAAGAAATCATAATGCATTTGCAGTAATAAATATACAGAATGCCTGCCTTTATATTCATATAATTAAAATAAATAATCGCAGATGTTGCATTATCATTTTGATAAATTCATGTCTTGCTTTTTCTCCATTAGCTTAGTTCATACTTTCTCATCCAATGTTATTCTACAGCAGCAGATTGGTCTAAGAGATGATAATTGGCTCAAAGTCTTTGAGAAAGTTTTCATGATGATGATGACTAAGGTTTAACACGTAAATACTTATATTCTACTAGAGTTGTATATTGAAATATATTGTATATTAGTTTTTGTTATTATAATAGTGATTCTAAAAAGTTTGTGAACACTTTTTAATGGTTATGACTTATACTTTTGCCACATACAAGTGTGTCACTTTGGATCATTTTCCTCATTAAATCAGTGAACAATTATACTATGTTTTTGACTCAATTGTCCTTTTAAGTAGTTTTATAAATTGGGTGGAAAATAGATCACATTTTGGGTCATATTTATATAGAAATACTGAACATTCAAAAGTACTCACAAACTTTTAAGCACCATTGTGTACCTGCATGTTACATTCTTTTTTCTGGGGAGTTGGTTTATAAATGAATAAAAGATATGATTATATTTTGTATCTTCCTATATCAGTTCTATGACATTCTTATGAGATAGGTGAAGTTGAGAGACAATCTTTCTGAAATTGGAATGAATTTAGATTTGGGTGATCCTAAACTCACCATCGATAAATACATCAGATTTTGTATCAGCTGATCCCTTTTGTGACATATTCTTTATAATTAAACATAAATTAAAGTTGTTTAAAAGACATGGGCAATAAAACCATAGTTTTAAACCCAAGAGCCTATTTTCGGGGCTCACTTTTACTACCAATCCTTACTTGATGTTTGATTGAGATTGCATGTGCTTAAGGCCCTGTCACACTGGCCGACGGATGCAAAAAAGGACACAGTGGATGAGAAAAATGTTCCATCCATTGTTATCTGCTCTCAAAAGTGCCCTGAATTTGCATAACCAGAGCGGCCAACATGAAAAGGAATGGACGGGGGGAGGACGTAGGACGGATGGAAAGTGGATGCTCCATGGAAGCCTAGCGGATGGAAGCGGATGAGGCTTCCCGGGGGAGCACAGCAAAGCGGACGCGGAACGGAAAGAGCGGATGCAGAGCGGATGAAGCGGATGCACAGCGGAAGCCTCGTGGATGCCTAGCGGAAGCTAGCATGCCTAGCTAGCAATGCCTAGCGTTCACTGCGCATGCGGGTAGGATGCATTGCGTCAGCCCGCGGATATAAAGGGAAGCAGCTCCCAAGCAGGTCACCATCTGCGTGAAAAGACCTGCTTCAGACACAGCTTGCCAGCCAGCAACCCAACAACCATGGGAAGAAACGGAAACCTCTGCCATCTGCTGCCAGCCCTGGCAAGAGGGACAGGGGCACCCTCCCACCCCCTGGCCCTGACTCTGCTTCTGCTGGGGCTTCCTTGCCGGCCCTCGATTTTCTGGTGCTGGGGCTTCTACTGATGCTGCTTCTGGTGGTGGTGCTTCTGCTGATGCTGTCTTCTGGTGGTGCTGCTTCTGCTGGTGCTTACTCTGCCGGCGCTGCTCTGGTGCTGATGCTTCTGCTGGTGCTTACTCTGCTGGCACTGCTCTTGGTGCTGGGGCTTCTGCTGGTGCTTACTCTGCTGGCGCTGCTCCTGGTGCTGGTGCTTCTGCTGATGCTTACTCTGCTGGCGCTGCTCCTCGTCCTGCTGGTCTGCTGGTGCTTACTCTGCTGGCGCTGTTGCTGGTCCTGCTGGTGCTCCTGGTCCTGCTGGTGCTCCTGGTCCTGCTCCTGGTTCTGGTCCTGCTCCTGGTCCTGCTGTGTGCTGTGCTGCTCTGCTGGCTGCTGCTGTTGTTGCTGCTGCTGCTGCTGGTGGTGGTGTGGAGGAGCAGCCCCTACAAACTCGAACCCTCTGATGAGGGCCCATATGGCCCTGCCAAAGGGAGGAAGAGGCAGACGCCATGAACGGGAGAGGAGGCAATACAACATAGAAGAGGAACATGAGGAGGAGGTGCTGGAGTGGCTGAGGGAGAACGAGTATCTATGGCGGAAGGGACACAGGCTCTATCGCGACACCAAAAGGAAGTAGGCTGCTTGGAGAGAGAAGGCGGAGAGCCTGGGCTACACTTCGGAGGTGCTCTTCGGCTGGTGGAAGCACATGCACACCTGGTACGGGAAGCTGCACCTCAAGAAATCTGGCCAGGCCGCGGTCAAGCTGACGGACAGAGAGACTTATGTGATAGCCAAGTCCAGCTTCTTGGAGGGTGAGATCCGCCACCGAGGAGCAGCCCCTCTCACAACCCTTCCTTTCAGGCAGCCTGCTGAGAGCCAGTCCTCTTCTGGTAAAGAGTCAGCTCCTGTGTCCAGGCAGGTATCTGTGGAGTGTGCCACGACGAAGACCCCCCCGACAGCTGCACTACCCGTGGGGAGCGCGTGGAGGACCCCCTGACGCAGTGGGAGAAAGGAGACGGCAGTTCCACACAGCCCAACCTGCATCCACCCCCAGCTCCACCTCCACAGAAAAGGCAGAGAGGCAAACTGGAGGGGCAGAGCCACACTGTCCTGCTGGAGATAAGAGACACCATCAGGAGCAGCGTAGATCTCCTCTCTCAGCTGGTCACACCGATGCCCCATCCTCCAACCGCCAAGCCCTTCCTCACCTATGTCAACCAGACCCTCATGAACATGGCGGAACCCCAGTCCCAGGTGGTGAAGGACAGGATCACCGATTTTCACAACCCTCCAGACCAAGATGAACCTGCTCCCACCCAGTCCAGGCATGCTCCTCCACCCCAGGTGATTGTCACTGCCCTTCCAAGGCTTTCCACAGGCCCTGCACTACCAAGGCTACGGCTACCAGGAGATCCAGCAGCACAGGCAGCCCTTCCCAGTCCAGGCACAAGTACATCAGACGCACCGGTGCCACTGATGCCACCGATGCCACCCATGCCACCGATGCCAGCCACGCCACAGATGCACCCACGCCACCGATGCCACCGACGCCAGTCCTCACCCAAACTGCAGACCAGACAGCCCCACTACACTGCTCCTTCCTTCACCCCACAGCCAAGCCCGGCCTCAGTACATCTGTCATCAGTATTGGGGCTGACACCCCATGTCATGGAGCAAGGGGCTCTCAACATCACGGGGCTGAGCCAGCTGTCTGAGAGCTTCCTCAACACACCGTCCCCTGTTGTCCTCTCGGGGCCAGGCACCCCAGTGGCGCTTCAGACCAGCACTCCAGCAGCAGCCACCTCCACAGCACCTGGACCCTTCACCCCTGAGACTGGGCACGCCTCCGAGTGACCAAGAAGAGTGCCAGAGACTGGGTGGCTACCTGTTGACTTTATTTTTGCTTTGGACACTTGACTTGGGTCATTTTTTCTTTTACAGCTTGTTATTAATAAAGATTATATTTGCTTCACACACTTGCTTCATTAATTTTATTTAATAAAGTCTTGTGGGAAACTTTTAGAAATGGTTTAAGCCTTTGCATGCTTGTGGGATGGGTAAGGATAGCAGTGGGATGGGCAGGATACCTTTGAGATGGGTAATAGCAGTGGGATGGGCAGGGATATCTTTGGGATGAGTAATAGCTGTGTGGATGGCAGGGATACCTTTGGGATGGGCAGGGATACCTTTGGATGGGTAATAGCTGCGGGATAGTAAAATCTCCAGTGCAAGCATAGTGGGACTGTATGGTCACCGTCCCAGCTGCCACACCTATGGCCTTTATTATCAGTAACAATGTAATTATTCATCCACACATGTCAACATAAACACAACTCTTTTTTAAATGCCCTGTTCATTGTAGGCCACCCAACATTCATGGCCCAATCTCCATCAGTGTGATGAGACAGGCTGAAGGAAGCATCCATTAATCATCTATCATCCTGTCTTGCCACTCCACTGCTCCAGCTGGGGAGTTGCACCAGTGTCTCAGAAGGTTGCGCTGCTTCTTCCCTTCACATGAAGTTCTGTTGGGGCCTTGCACATCCTTAGTGTCTATCAGGTTTAGCCCTTGCCTCCATTCCCCAGGCTCCATGTCCCCATTGCCTTGTTGGAGGTCCACAAGTCTGTTCTGCAAGACTGGGTAGCGGCGATGGCATGAGATTGTGCAGGATGCAGCAAGCTTCCACGATCCTCCTCACGGTCTGTGGGCAATGCTGCATGGTGGTGAGAAGTACCTGAACCTGTTGGCCAGGATGCCAAAGGCGTTCTCCACCACCTGCCTTGCCCTTGACAGCCTGTAGTTGAAGATACTCTCTTCACGGGTGAGGAGTCTGGAGTGTAGGGCTTTCATGAGGTAGGTTCTTTGAGGAAAAGGCGTCATCCCCCACGATGAAGTAGGCACATCTTGTGTGTCGTTGGACAGGGGGTCTGGATCTGGGAAGCCCACAATGAGGTTGCGTTCCAGCCCCTCCTTGAGGTCACTGGCGTTGTATACCTGGGCATCTGAAGCTGACCCGTGCCTGAAGCATCGATGTACATGAACTTGTAGTCAGCATCGACCAGGCGAAAGAGATGATGCTGAAGAAGCCCTTTGAAGTTGAAATAAGTGGACCCCGACTTGGCTGGAGCTTTGCAGGCCACGTGCTTCCCATCTATGGCTCCAACGGTGTGGGGAAGTTTGACCTCTTGATACCACTGCTCTGCAACTTCTTCCAGCCTTCTTCAGTGGAGGGTCACTGGAGGAGGCTCCTCCAGTATTCTTCGATGATGGCCTGCAACATTCTCTGACCAATGCTGATGGTGGTGTGTGGCACCCTCAGCCGTACTGCAAGCTCGCGTAGGTGGTCCCGAGACCAGGTGGCACCAAAGTCAGTGCACCTTGAGCCCAGGGTCCAGGCTGGGGCCGGAAGTTGGTTGCTCTGCTTGGTCAACCTGGGTCTTCAGCCGCTCCACAACTTCGTCAAACATGGCTGGAGGAGGCCTCCATGAAGTTCTGGAATGCACGAGTGTCTTTGTTCCTCAGCTCCACCATCAGCTTGTTGTACAGTCCGTACTGTGCTCTTCTCCCGATCCATCTTTGGACCCAGACCACTTTTTGGACGCCTTTTTCTTCCCTAGAACAGTTTGAAAGAGCCTGTAGATGGCTTCACACTGTTGCAGAACGATGGTCGGCTACCAAAAGGAGTGTGTTACGATCTTGTGGTGGACATGACTGGATGCTGTGGAAGAGCAAGAGTCAGATGAAGGCTGCAGAGGTCTGCACAGCAGGGCTGCTGGACTGGAGAGTGAGATCCAGGTGAGGTTGCTCCCCTTTTTTTAGCCAATATAGGTTTTCCACTATGTGTTCCTTTTGCATCCTCTAGACATCCTTAATATCTGAGATAGGTCCACTCTGCGAAACGTTTTTTCCTTTTTAAATGCTTTCTTTGCGAGCTGCATCTGCTTTCAATCCTTTCTCCGTCCGTGCTACTAACACTGCGCGTCCATTCCGCTCAGTTTCGCTTCCTCCCTGTGTCTGTTTTTCCGCTGGAGCGGATTTGAGTTGCGCGGATGCGCAGCGGATGCCTAGCGGATATTGTGGATGGCGTAACGGATGATGACGGATGTAGAACGGGATGTTCCCCGTATGCGTTGCGGATGCAGAACGGACGCATTGATACAATTTCCGCTCAAAAAGTTTTGAGCAGCTCAAAACTTTTTGAGCGGATGGAACTTCAGTTGACGGATGCTGGACGGATAGAGAGGATGAAAAACGGACACAGTGAGTACAGACGGATAGAAATCACGTTAACCAGGATGGCAAGTGTTTCTTTCCGTTTTACATCCTCTTTCCATCCGTTGGTGCAGTGTGACATGGGCTTTAAAGAATGAAATGGGAAGGATTTTGTTGTATATAACAACTAGATTCTGCCCACTGATAATTATAAAAAATGCATGAGAATATACTTCATAGGATGCTGTATTGAACTTGGCATCTTGATAAGATTTGGGTGTAGCTTGGCAAGTTAAATATTTAAAATGCATTCTTATATCCCTACTTTACATTATGTTCACTGTATACCCTTGAATAGGCTTTTAATATTCCTTTTCTCAGTCTTCCAATTCTTAAAAAATGATAAGAATAATCACTTTTCTCTTAGGATAAGTATCTGATAAGTAATAGATTAGTAATTAAACTTAAAATTAATTGAGATTTTTTATTTTACATGGCATTGCTAGACATGACAAACATTATATAATGAAAAAAGTTCCTGCCCATGCGTATGTGACTAAATATTTGGGTGTGGTATGAACTTTTCAAGTAAGCTTGATTGGAGATAACAAGATAGTCAGTTATAAATAACCTGTTTGCATATAAATTATATGCATTTCATTCCAAGTTGATTCTTATTTACGAAATAGAAATTAAAAAAGGAGAATCCTTGCCTATTTGACTAGGAGTACAGAGTGAAACGTCTTAGCTTATCATTGAAAGATGTTTCTAAATACCATGAATGCCAGATTTTAATTTGATTTGATAAATGGTATGTAGTATTGCTAATGTGTGCACTTTTATAAGCAAAAACCTATTTTATGTTTTTCCCTTTCATGTTTTTAATTGGAATAGGTGCTTATTATCAGAATGTGGATTCCAGAAGACCAACAATGATTTTACTTCAGGTTGTACCAGGAAGAGATAGAAATAACCAGCTCAATGATAACATGACACCTGAGATGTTTTCATTGAAATCATGATGATTATAGGATATCATGCCTCAGTTAGGCACAGAATTTAAACAATTTGCTGTTATGGTATACAATATGTAGAGAGCATAAAAATAGAAATGTATGAGAACAGCATAACAGATAAGAAATTTACCTCCACTTGACATAAGGTTGTCACTTTCAGAGATGTCACAGAATATAGCCTCGACCATGCAGTGCAATCAATATAAGACCTTTCATATCAACCTATACATATTTCTATCACTCTGTGCAAAGCTGATTTTAATATGCTAACACTGATGTACATTTGAAAAATGATTATTGTGCTTGGTCTAATGTGCAACTTAGACATCTTTGTGATATTACTAAAATACTCCTGAGATTCAGTTAAACTTTCTCATTGGATAGGCCATTCATGAACAGGATCAACCACTGTTTGAAATCAAAGAGTCCAGGAATTTTGGAGAAGTTTTTGTTTATGAAAACTGTTTGCATAGACATCTATAAGAAGCCACAACAGTGTCAAAATAATGTAAGTCATTGCATCATTGAATGAGGAAGTTCTCAACTTATGACCATAATGAAGTCTAGCATTTTAGTTATAAGGCATGACAATTGTAAGTTGAGATATTCACCTGAGGCCCCAGTCATTAATTGATTTAGTGCATTCCAATTGAAATTTTTTGCTAGAAACTGTGTTAAATACACAGAATTGTTCCTCTTCGTATTGTGAAAACTGGTGGTAGACACTATAAAATAAAATATTCATTCCTTCTTCCCCATCCACCAGTCTTATGACTAATAAGTGCTTGTGCAAGCGGTTGTGTTTCCAGCTTTTTACCAGCACACAGGTCTTGGCATGCAGGTTTCTTCTGATTTGGTTAGCATGATTTCTTTCTTTGTTACCCTAAGTTACTATTTTTAGGACTATATTCAAGGTCGGAGGGAAATGTAATTAAAAAGCACTTGCACCTTTTACCCAAGACTTCATTGGAATTTGTTGGTGATTTAAAATAATTCTCAACATAAGACCACAATTGAGCCCAAGATTTCTGTTGTAAAGTGGGGCATTTGTTAAGTGAGTTTTGCCCCATTTTACGACCTTGTTTATCTCAGGTTGAAACTGAAAAATGGTCATTAGTCACTTTTTTCAGTGCTGTTGTAGCTGAACAGTCACTAAATGAACTGCTGTAAGTCGGGGACTACCTATACTTAAATTTTATCTCATTTGTTTTAGTTCCAAAGAGCTTTATTTATTTCTTAAAATGTTTATAGTGCTATTAGTTTAAATATTTCAGAATGGGTTACAGTTTATACAATACATAAAATGTAAAACAATGAATATTTTCAGAAGTAGAAACAGAAATAAAACATTTTGATAACATACAGAGGGGTGTGGACAGATTACTGTGGAGTTTTGAATGTGGCTTTCACAGAGAATAGTAGCTTCAAGTTGGCTGCAAGGAGAAGGCACTCTTAAATAAGGCCCTTTTCCATGACCCTATATAATATATAGTTTTTCTCCCAACTGCAATTCAACAATCAGTTTCTAAAACTTAGAAAGTGGAAAATGCTGGAGTAGACAGCTGACCTCTTAGTTCATTTGAATCTCAGGAGTATTTTAGTAATACTAGAAAGATCTCTAAGTATTACATTAGATCAAGCACAATAATCATTTTTCAAATGTACATCAGTATTAGCATATTAAAATCAGCTTTGCACGGAGTGATAGAAATATGTGTATGTTGATATGGAAGGTTATTTTCAAGGTCATATATTGACTGCACTGCATGGGCTACATGCATTAGGGTACATTCTGTGACATCTCTGATAGTGATGATTCAGACGTAAGGTTCAGTTCATGAAATAATTCAGTTCATTATTTTCCAGAACAGGGAGTAGCTGTGTGATCTGAATTTGACTATGAAATGGTACTAAACCTTAAAACTGCACCAACACTAGAAGTTGTGGCAAAATCACAGTAATGTAGTCTAATAAAGTATTGTAATCACTGCACTTAGCTATTTCAAGCTTGTAGTGCATTTGTTAAGTTTCTTTGATCATTTGACAAAAAAGCATGTTCCAGTTAAGCAGTTAGTCGTTAGGTTATGTCTATAAACAGGAGGTATAGCCATATTTTTTAGTATGTTAAGTAAGTACAAAATGCATAGTCTTATGACATGAACTGCATATAGGTACAAATGAATATACTGTATATAATATCTGGTTTTATTGAAACAATTCTATTTAATACAGATAGTCCTTCACTTACAACTGTAATTGAACCTGGAATTATGTTAATGCCATTCATTAAGTGGGTCACCATGTGACTGTGACTGATTTTATGACCTTTTTTCAGTGGTCATTAAACAAAGGTGGCAGTTGTAAAGTGAACACTGGGGTCATAAGGTGAACACTGGGATTGTTAAGCAAACGTTGCATTAATAAGCAAATCCATTTTCTGCAATGGAAGATTTTTGCCAGAAACCAAAAGTAAATATGGGGCTCTGGCCAAAAAAAAGTTTCATGACTTCAGTATGCTGCAAATGGCCATAAATGCAGACCAGATGCTGAGTGCCCAAAATATGACCATGTAACCATGAGGAAGCTACCATTGGAACTTTGAATATATTTGTAGCTCAGGAATGAGTCCTTGATGCTCTCTGAGCTTGGCTGTTTTCTTGCAGACATTTCTTTACCAGTGTAGCACTGATGATGTTGCCTTGTTTAGGCAATGAAACATCTGTAAGAAAACAACCAAGCTCAGAGAGCATCAAGGATGCCCTCAAGCAAATGGCCACAAGTCAGAACTATCTAATAAAACAGTATGAAGTTTGAAAAACAAACCCGCATCTGTTGCATAAAAATATTGGGAATTTATTATGTGGCATGATAAGTCCAAGAAACAACACTGTTCACTTCATTTTTAAGTAGGTACATCTTGTGCTTTATTTGTATCTACATGCTACTGATTTTAGAAATGCAGTAATTGCAGATGTTTCCCTTGTCCAGACCCTAATAAAGTAGCTAATGCTTCCTGGCACAATTACATTCAAGATTAACATTTGCTTACATTGTCTTTGTCACATGTGTAAAATGGATCTGGCTTTTAAAATGCTGACAGCGATACAAATAGAAAATGAAATTAGGACTGAGTTTCTAGGAAGTGAAATGTCCACGTCTCCCATTTATCCACGTCTTCACAAGTGTGAAGGTAAATTCTATTTGCCTACATTAAGCATCAGATTATAGGATATTTGCTAATAGGTTGGGGTGGTTAAAAAGACAGTTTTAAACAGTAACTTTATATTTCCTTGTCTTTTTTTAAATCAAGTTCTTTAGGGACTTTATGCTATAGGCCAGTGATGGCTAACTTTTTTGTTGTTGCTGAAAGTGTGCATGTGCATGTGCATGCATACACGTGCCTGCACTCATGCAATGCATGTGCGACCCCCCGCCCATGCGCATGTGGATGTGACCTCCTGCGCTCTTCCTGCCCCCTGCATATTTGACCCCCGTGCTCCCCTGCATCCTGCACATGCATTCGTTCTTCCACGCTTTTTCTGCCCCTACACATGCGCATGCATCTCCTGCATGTACCCCACCCCCGCACCCGATAATCAGCTGGCTGGTGGGAGGTGCGCATGCATGCACAGTGGAACTGAGCCGGGCGATGGCTCATGTTCTCGTTGAGATGGCTCTGCGTGCCACTTCCAGCACGCATGCCATAGGTTCGCCATCATGGTTATAGGCCTTTCAAAGATACACTGTTTCTTGATTATGTTTAAGAAGAACATTCCTTATTCTGAATTTACTTTGTGTTTTCTCCAAATTTATATATCAATTTCTATCTTTAAGATAGAACTTTAAAATGATACTTCAGGATATCTTTTGAGAATAACATCAGCCTCTATTATAATTTTTGTTACTCTGAAAATATTGAGTGCTTAGTTAACATAACATAACAGCAACTTAAGGCCCTGTCACACTGCCCAACGGATGCAAAACGTTTGTAAAAAGGACACAGCATGAGAAACGAATTGTTCCAATCCGTTGTTATTGCCCGCGCTCTCAAAAGGGGCAAAAATTTGCATAAGCAGAGCAGATGGAAAGCGGATGCGAGCGAAGCCTAGCGGGATGGGAGCGGATGCAGAGGACGGCTGCGTAGAGGATGAAGAGCGGATGCATAGGAGATGTGTAGAGGATGCAGAGCGGATGCGTAGCGGATGATGCAGATGGCGATTTGCATCCGCTTTCATCCTTTCTCCGTCCGTGCTACTATACTGCTGCACGTCCGTTCTGCTTCCTCCCTGCGTCCGTTTACTGCTGGAACGGATTTGAGTTTGCGCCATGGCAGCGACTTGGTCGCAGTTGCAGCGTATGCAGGCGCAGAGGACGGCAAGTAAGCCGCGAGATGCTAGGATGCAGAAGATGTCCGTAGCATCAGGATGCAGAACAGGATAGGCATGGACTACATTTTCCACATCAAGAAGTTTTCGAGCAAGCTCAAAACCTTCTGAGCGGTATATGAAATCGTAATAGACGGATGCCTGGGACACGGTATGAGTGAGGAAGCAAAACGGAGGCAGTGAGTAACACGGATACGGAAAGGCTCAATCGGGCGTTTAAGAACCAACGGATGGCAAGTGTTTTTCTCCGTTTTACATCCTCTTTCCATCCGTTGGTGCAGTGTGACAGGGGCTTTTGATTTCAAGGTGTTTTGATATTAAGGGATATAGAGCTGACTACTGTTTCTTCCCTAAATTGATACAAAATTGCTATACTTAATATTTAATACATTTCTATATTACTATATTTATCAAAAACTAAATAAAACCAAATATTACATTTTGTCTAGCATTTAGATAAAATCACATATCAAGTAAAAAGAATAATGCTTATTCTAAAATAATTATGCTGTATTTTTTAGCTGTAACTTTCACATCCTCAAGGAAAAAAATGAAAATACAGAGAAGCATTCGAAAAGTATTGCACATAGTACAGTATAATTTGCCAGTTTATGAATGAAATGTAAGAGTGGAAGTGCTTTTCTATTAAAAATACATTCCTTAATTTTGATGATAAAGTATAACTGGATTTTTTATTGGAATGTCCACTTTACTGGGAGAAAGATGTATTGAAATTTATTTCTCATCAGATTAACATAAGTATTTTTTTGCATATAACTTTATTTTTCCAGCATTCATTATGAGATACTTTTCAAGATACTTGCTAATGGAAAGGAATAGTTGAACTTTGTTTTGCAATTATTGTGTTCTGCTTCTCTTAACACATTGACTAACAACTTGGAAGAGATGGGTCAGATAACCTTGAATAAAAGCTTCCTCTTTCTGGGACTTTGTGGGAAGAAATGGCAAACTGAAGATGGCTCTGCTAAAAGCAGATTTGATAATGGTGGAATAAAGAGCCATCAAGTGGATTGGCAGTTTTGTAATTACTCTCCAGTAAAGGAGAGGACTTGAGATTTGCCTACAGGTGCTCTGTAGAGTTACTCTTTGTGAGGAGACCTCAAGACAGAAGTCTCCAGTGAGTTAGAGCTCTGGGAGACAAAAGAAGAAAATGTGACTTTTTTTTGAAAGCAGGCCAGTGAAAGATTACAAGAGACTTACTTTCAGGTGATTTCAGAGGAAATTTTACTTCAGTCCTACCTGGGTAAATGCTACAACAAAAAATGCCATTTGTACAACAGCACAGTACACAATCTATTTAAAAGAAACCTGTTTTTCTCTTTAGAAGAAAACTGCTTTTGAATAGAATCGTAATTGTTCCATTTATTTAAAGTCCTCCCATTTTTTAAAAAAACAATTTATTTTGAAAACTTATTTCAAGAACTTTAAGGTAAAGGCAGAGAAACAGTTAAAGAAGATATAGAATTAGATGTTCTTATAGCATCAAATTAAACACAGTATAAGTAAACCTTTAACTCACTACCTATTACTCCACCTTCAGGTAATTTACAACTTCAACAAAATGAGTCAAATTGTTTAGTTTCCATATGGGCTGCTTTTGAATCTTTTGAAATTTTGCCTTTTTATAAATGTCATTTGATATAAATATAGCTGAGCAATTTTTAGCACTGAACTTCTGATTTCTTGTCTCCAATACTTTATCAGTTCTTCCCCCTCCCCGAATATATGGGGTACCTTTTCCTAGAAGTTTATGAACAATTGGCTACTGCTAAAATATCAGGTTATTCTTTGTTAATTTATAACAAGTGTAGTATTTAAAATTTGAAGATGCAATGCTTTGCATACATTTGCAGAAAAGATGACCAACATCTTCAAGATACTGGTTCCATAATAATTTAGTTATTACAGAATTGAGATGTGACTAGACACTCTTCATCTCAGATTGTAACTCCGGTCTTGATGAATAAATTGAACCACAACTTTTGGAAGTAAAGGACAAAAACAAAATTCTTGTAATTATGAGAAAGGAGGACTAGGAAGCCAAATGTTTATAATATTTCCAATCCTACAACCAATTTGCAAGTACTATGAGACTTGAGGAGCAAATGGACCTGGCCCCAGTCGTGTCAAATACAGACATCTTCAGCCAGTCTAGTCTATTGATTGAACTTTCATTCTCGAAAGCCAGATGTCTTTAGCAGTTCTTCTATATATGGCAGAAATTCAGCTGAGAAGACTTAGAATTTAAAACATTAAATTAAATTTAAAAAAAAAACAAAGTTTAAGTAAAAACATAGTTATGAAATGCATGGATACATATAAGAAAAAATAAAAAAAAATAAAAGAAACAATAGGACAGGGACGGTAGGCATGTTGGTGCACTTATGCATGCCCCCTACAGACCTCTTAGGATAGGGGTGAGGTCAGTAGTAGACAGTCTAAGGTTAAAGTTTTTGGGGTTTGGGGAAGAAACTGTTAAGCCTGGGTTCCCCAACCAGGGTTAGGGAGACAAGCTAAACAGAATGTGCAGCGTTAGTCAGATAGGACACAGCCAGATAAATGAGTGAGCTAAGCTTGTATGTTTATTAACATACAGTAAAAATAACAGGATACGCTGTGCTATCAAAATTATAGTTTATTCCATTATATAGCATAGTCAAAATAACCAGTCCAATGGTCATGTATCATTTAGTCAGTCCATTCAGGGATATTCAGTTAGCAAAGTCCATGTAGAATATCCTAGGTCAGTTCACTTACAAATCAGTCCTTTGTTTCTCTTCCGTTCGAGCAATGCAGTCTAGTTTCCAAGCAGTAATCAGGGATCATCAAAGCCAGAGAGTGAGCACGCTGCAGTCCTGCTTCTTTAAGGTGCTATCACAACCACTCCCTTAATTACTATCCCACAGTTAAAGTTGCAGACACTTTAACATACAAACTATGATTACTTATTTATTATTTTCCCTAAACCAGTTAAGGTAAACAATGTTATCCCTAACATTCTCCCCTTTTAGTTAAATAATAATTTATAACCCTTACATTTTTAACTCATATTTTTTACAACTCTCTGTAAATCTCATTACTCCTTTGTGCCTTTGTAAATTGGTCTGCAATGTTTTCTTCTGTCAATGCGAGTATTCCAATTTAATTAACCCATTCTTTACAGATTCTCTGACATTTAAGTATCTTAGATCAGTATGTTTTTGATCTAGTTTTTACAGCAATACTAGTAGCTAACTTTATAGCTGCTTGGTTATCCTCATACCTATAATGGCATCTTTTACAGTTATACCCATGTCTATTATTAACTGTTTGTACATAATCAAATCAGTGCATAATAATGACAGACATGAAAATTCCGCTTCCATCGTGGATAAGCTAATATGCTGTTGTCTGATTGACCTCCCACCCTGTTATCCCTAACAGAAACCACAGAGTCAGGTAGAGTATTCCAGATATTGACCACTCTCTTGCTGAAGTCGTATTTCCTGCAATCAAGTTTGGTGTGATTAACCTTGAGTTAGTATCTTATGTTTGCTCTTGTGTTGTTATGGTTGAAGCTGAAGTATTCATTGACAGGTAAGACATTGCAATGGATGATTTTATATACGATACTTAGATCGGACCGAAGGCGGCGTAGTTCTAGGTTTAGAATTTCAAGTCTGGTGGCATAAGGTATTCTGCAACGAGTAGAGAAGTGGAGAACTCTTCTTGTGAATATTTCTGGACTTTCTGAACTGTGTTAATATCAGATACGTAATGTGGGTTCCAGACTGATGAGCTGTATTCGAGTATTGGTCTAGCAAATGTTTTGTATGCTCCAGTTAATAGTGTGATATCACCAGAGAAAAAGCTATGTAGGATTAGGTTAACAACTCTTAATGCCTTTTGGCTATGTAGTTACAATGGACTTTAGCACTTAGATCATTAGAGATGAATACTCCAAGGTCCTTTACAGAGCTTGGGTCATCAACAAAGCCTTGACTATTCAGCTTGTATTTTATTTTCTGATTTTTTTTGCCAATATGTAAGACAGAGCATTTATTTGTTGAGATTTGAAGGGTACTTTTGGAGAGTAAAAGGAGGCTACTTTTGGAGATTTGAAGGGTACCTTTTTGAAGGGTAGCAGTATTGTCTGTGGTATTGAACACCTTTTCATCATCAGCGAAGAGGACGCAGTTGCTCTTAATATAAATGACAGAGGTCATTTATGTAGAGTATGAAGAGAATTGGTCTTAGAACACTGCCTTAGGGGACACCACTATTGACAGGTACAGAATTTGATAGGATGCTCCCAATTTTGACCATTTGTTGTCTGTTTGACAGGAATGTTTCTATCCAATTATGCAGGTGTCCAGAAATCCCGTAAGATTTTAGTTTTAAGAGCAGTTTGTCGTGTACCACTGAATCAAAGGCTTACAGAAGTCTATGTAGATTGTGTCTATTGCTTTGCCCTGATCGAGTTGTGTAGTCATATGTTTTTGCAGTGTAAGAGTTGCAGATTACATGATAGTTTTTTCCTGAAACCAAATTGTTTATTAGAGAGTAGGTTGTTTGTTTCGAAATGGAGGATGATGGATTGGTTAATAATTGATTCCAATGACTGATTCCATGACTTTACAGGTGACGCAGCATAAAGAGATTGGTCTATAATTTTCAACTAGGCTGGAGTCTCCCTTTTTTGAAGATAGGGATGACCGTGGCTTGTGACCAGTTTTGGCAAGGGGCTGGTCCCGAACGATTTTGAGAAGATTATGCTTAGAGGTTCGACTATGGCAGTGGATAGCTTTTTTAAGAAGTAGGCACATATTCCGTCCTGAGGTTGAGAAAGAAACTGAGAAACCACTTTATCACCAGCATCTTTTCTATTGTATTTATAGCGCAATCTATTTAATATCTCAAGACTGTTCTCACTTCAACATGGATTTGTGTTGTTGTTTTGTTCTGTTTCTGAAGTTCTGTTGAATAAATTCTTCTAATATGAATTTCAGACAGGAATATAGGAAGATGCCATATCATTGAAGCTATCCAGTTAACCATTAGACTAGCATTGTCTGCTCGTGGGCTTCAGAGTGTCTGGCACAGAATTTCCTATCTAGTCTGTATCTTCAACACATAGCATAGTGAATAAACATCCATGGCCCACCAATTTTTAAAAAAGATGAAAAATAGCCTGTTGCATCTTCAGAAAGATAATGGTAATTCTGATAATGGTAATTGCAACTGCCCTTATTTCTTTTGTATCATGCCCTACTGGATCCCTTGGGCCTACTTTTTGCCTGACTGGATCCACATAGGCCTTGGTTCTGCTTTCTGGTCTACTGGTTCTCATAGCCTTTGTTCTTATCTCTGCCTTGTCACACCTTGCTCCACTTACCTCTTCCGAAAGAGTGCCTAGCCAATGTGACCTTCATCTGTATAAACTGCCTCACACCATTCTAGAAATGGGTGCAATTTTGAAATCTGTTGCAGTATTTTCTGAGAAATCATGAGAATTGCTGATTGGAAAATGATGTGTGCTTTTAGGATGGTGCTAGATGGTTCTATATAAGAAGGCAATATGGTGATTTCTGAAGATTGTCTTTCTGAAAAAACGCCCAGTTAATTCAGTGCATGGCCTTTTACAAAGGCCTCTTCACACTATTCTGGAAGTGACCGCCACTTGCACTCTCTCAGAAATGCATAATTGTCCAAATCAGGCAGTTTGGAAAATTGTGCCATTCCTAGAAATTGTCCAAATGGCTCCCACTTCCAGAATGATGCAAGGTGGACTCATCAGAAAGACCACATATTTCATTAGCAGGGTGTTCTTTTGAAAAAGGAATCTTCTCCTATGAGCTGTTCAGAGCATCCAGTAGTGGGAGGTGCTTCGTCTCTGCATTCACAGGCTGAGCTTGATTTGTGGAATGCTCCTCCTCCACCACGTGACTCCTCCTCGTTTTTGCTCAGCCTCATGTGAGACAGGCAGTGCTTTGGATGCTTCTTTGACTGAAACAGGAAACATTAGCAGGTTTGATTTCAATTCGATTCTTTTTGGTTTTCTTTGTCTTTAGCCTTCAATCCTTTAGCAGTCTGAGAGTCTGGTTTAAGGGAAGCGCTGTTCGCAGCCCCCCCCAAAAAAAAGATGGTGGCAGGAGCTTTGGTGTTGCTCCTGCACTACTCCCACAGCCAAAATTTCCTTACTTCTGCCAGTTTGATTGCCGCTGTGTCTTTAATTCCGTTTGCTTGCTAGCGGCTTGATCTTTCGTTTTTAAAAGTTGTATGACCTTTATCCCCCATCCGAACGCCGTTTTTTCAGTGGGGAATTTAATTAGGATTAATTCCCCTTTTTTTCTTCTCTCGTTCTGTTGTTTGAGAGCTCAGGCTTCATTTGAGCTCCAGCTTCGTTTGCAAGGCGGGAAGCTGCTGCTGAGAAGCATGCAAAAAAACTTTAACTGCTGGAGCCATCTTGAGTGCCACCTCTGACTGCACGCCTTGTCTGTCTTCCTGAGCTATTGAGGTATTTTCTGCCCGAAGCAGCAGAATCCCTTCCAGGATTCTGAGAGCTGTTTTACCCTTGCTTTGGCGACCTGTACTCGAGGATAATTAATTCACTTTTTAAAATTGTTGGCTTAACTCTCACAGCCTCATTCTCAGGCACAGCAGCAAGCACCTAGGCCAGTGTCCGCTGTGCGACGGAAGCTGGCTGAAGGCCTTTTACAACTCATCAATCCGGGCCTTAGGCATTTTGCTATTTGGCTAATTGGATCACACATTCATCTTGGTTGTTCTATTATTAATATTGAATATATATATCACTACTCATAGGAGCAATTACAAGCAAGTATAGCAATATTATATTAATTATTACAATCATAATCACTCATGCTAACAAACTACTTGACAGTATTATATTTTAATAAATATTATTACTGAGATATGACTTATTATATCTTATATAGATACCAGTAAAATATAAAAGAATAAATAAAATTAAGGGGACAAGTAAGAACTTTATCAGGGAATCGTCTTGACTCAGATCGGACGCTGGGCATGCCAAACCGCCTTGTACACAAATTATATCTCAATTACTGTTTATCCTAATTTTAATCAAAATGCAGATCGGTAGCACCTCTCAGGCCCCTTGCTTGAAGGCAAAAGCCAAATCAAAACACAGTGGAAATTCTAAGCGTTCAGAGAAGGGACGCCTTAAGGAGCCATAAGCCTTACAAACAGCAAAAATGACAGGCATACTCGGAGGTCCCGCTGTTATCTCAGGGTGCCCTCCTTTCTCCGAGTCTGTCACTTTCTCACAACACTCCATCCTGCCTCTAGATCTCTCCCTGTTCATCCAGGCGCAGCTTGACTCCAGCGAGGACAGAGCAGGTCCAAGTGTCTGGAAACACCATCAGACGGACCTGAAATCACGATTCAGCTCCAACAGCCACTGGTCTCTGTCTGACCCAGGGTGACCGCTGCGTCCGAGCCGGCGTGAAGAGGAGGTCCGCCAGAAGGATGAAACCTAGTGATGCAGAAGGCATTTGAGAGATTGCAGCGGGTTTCCAGACCACGGCGGGTAATGTCCAGACCTTACCCTATGGCTTACCACCAAGACTACCAACCACTGAGGTTCACTGACCAGGTACGAAACCTTCAGCTCAGGTACATTTAAAGGGGCCCCCTCCAAGGGCGGAGGAGGAGGGCGGAAGTAGATCAAATCTTTCAAATGGCCGAGCGTGAAGTGGGACCCCCCTGTCAGGAGGCAGCCCCTTAGAAGGGGAAATGTCTGAGGATGGGTTCTTTATTTTGACCAGCTACTTTTACAGGGCTTTTTGGCCACAGCTTTTCAAATCTCTCTTGTTTAAAGCAAAGAACATTGCAGGCCTACAACAAGCCAAAACCTCATCGAACACACATTGACCCTTCTGGGGAGGGACAAAAGGATATGATCTTGAATAACCAGATCTGAAGCAGAGGTATCATTCCACGTTCCACCCATATTTTCAACCTGGTGCAGAAGCAGTGAGCTTCTGCGCTGTATATCCTCCCAACTGGACATGATAGGGAATACTTCAAACTGGGACCCGCTGATTTTGCAAAGTTACTGGTACTCCCGAGGTAGACGGGCCTATAGTGGCTTTAGCGTTCCCCCTACATTCCCAGTGAGCGCACTGGAAGCTAAAAGCCAGAGGAAAAACGGGTCGAGCTAGCCCTACACCAGAGCTCATCAGTGCTGATGCCGTGGGCTATCAGATCAGCACGGCGCTCGTCCTTCTACACGGTCGTCTCTTAGATGGGCGTCGTTTTTTTTGAAACAGCACGTTCCTTCTTCTGAACATCAGGCGCACCAAAAACATACCAAACTTATCGGCAGCCTGCTTAATTTTCTGCCGATGCTACTATCAACACAGTCAAATTTTCAGCAAGAGCCATTACCTCACATGTCACAGTGTGTCGCTTGCTATGGTTAAGACACTGACAAGCCGACTTCAAAACACAAATCCAAGGTGGCCTGATCCCCCATTGCGGGGTAGATGACTTGTTTGGCCCTGTCCTGGATCCAGCTACTGTAATTGAAACACGTAACAAGAAGAAAATTTCCGTTCCTTTTTCGGAAGTCAGATCTCAGAAGCCCCAGTCCTTTCAGAGGGGAATCCTTTCTAATCGAGGATCCTGTCTCTTCCAGATACCAGAGACACTCCGAGCAGTTCGACAGGAACATACAGCCAGAAGTGAGACTCAGTGCATAAAGTAGAAGGGTGGTCAATCCAAAAGATCCTTTCAGGGAACAGGGAACAGGACCCTTCTGGCGACAAATAACTCCCGGGACCCAATTCTCATTGGCGGACATCTTAAATTATTCACTGACCATGGGACTCCTCTACCTCTGACCACTGGTCAGAGATCGGTTAGATTTGGACTCACGGTGGAGTTTAGATCACAATCCCCAGATCCTTCATGTCATACCTCCTTCCAGAGACCGGTCAAGCGTTAATCGTCATGGATTCTGCTGTCCAGACGATCTCTTGGATATATGAGACATTCGAACCGGTAGTAAGACCAAACAAGGGCAAGGTTTTGTTTCACATCTTTTGTTGTGCCAAAAATTCAGGAGGCGGTGGAGAGCGATATGTAGATTTGAAACATCTCAACTGTTTTTAGTATATTGCAAATTTAAAATGCATTACCCATCCAATCAATATTATAGGGCATAAGGAAAGCGGGATGTGCTCACGTCCATTAGCTTGACGGAGGCGACCTGCACATTCTATTCGGCCCTCCATTATAGGTTTCTGAGATTCTGCTACAAGAACCACCATTTTTGAATATGTGCCCTTCCATTCGGTGAGCCTCTGCCCCCAGGACCTTCACCAAGGTTCTCGCAGCACCAGCTGCCCCTCAGGAATATCCGGTACGCCTCCAGTGTTATCTTGACAATATTTTGATTTTATCTCCTTCTGCCTATCAGGCAGTCATAGACACTGCAGAACACATATTTATCCCTACAAGAGCATGTTTCTTAATTGGAAGAAGAGTTAGTTAACACCCTTCGACTTGGTTAATTCATTTTGGAGCGGTTCATAGATATGGTGGAAGGCAAAGTTTATCTGCCACCAGATAGAATAAATAGCTATCAAAAATGTGGTTAAGGGAAATGAGGGCGCTCTAAGAGGGCTGCTGAGACCTTCTAAATTGTGGGAAAAAGATGATTCATGTATTTCTATTATTCCTTGGGCCCACGCTTCACACTAGAATCCCTAGTTCCTGCTGGTTCCTGCTACCTGAATACCAGCGATCCGGCCGAGAGCAACTCACCAGAAACACAAAGTCAGGGTTCTGCCCAAGGTTCTCAAACTCTCCTCTGGTGGTCCAAACCGGTTATCAACAAAGAGGGATGTCTGCTTCAAGAACCACAAAGGGTTCACCATCACCTCAGATGTTAGTCTGTTTCGGATGGGGAGCTCACGTCCAGTCGCTCACAACCCCAAGGCCGATGGTCCCGAGCATAGAACAGTCATGCAGTATAAAACTGGCGGAACTGTCGCGCAGTACACCTGCGCCTTCGCAGCTTCTTTTCCCAGGTACACGGTCAGCACATACTGATTACTGGCAGAACAATGTTACAGCCAAAGCTCACATAAACTATAGCAGGGGCACACAAGTCGAAGCAGGCGATGTGGAGAAGCGGAGCGCCTGTGTCGCTGGGTTGTAGAACAACATACTATTCCATCAAAGGAGAACACAAGTTCGGGTCTGTCGAATAGCACAGACGACTGGCGCAGGGCCACCATATGATCAATCGGAGTGGCACCTCGACCCTCCTGTTCCAAGAAGCAGCATGATCCCTATTTGGTCAGCCGGTGGTGGACCTATTTGCTTCTCTCTCAACACGCAGCTCCCAAGATTTTTTTCCAGTACCCATCTCTAGGGGCAGAGAATTTTAATTCGCTCTGCTGTCGGTTGGCCCCCTGGGACTCCTGTATGCCATTCCTTCCTACTTCTGCTGGTTCCCAAAGTGATCCAGAAGTTACCAGATGAGGAGAGCAGAATTGCTTGCTGAGTAGCGCCTTATTGGCCCAAGATGCCATGGGTTGCAGACCTCCGCAGCCTCTCGGTAGCCCTCCCCAGAGAATCCATCAGACAGAATCTCATTAACTCATGCCTCTCAACATCCGGATCCTCAATGGTATACAATTGACCGTCAGAGGTTGAGCGGAGTGGTTTTGAAGAGTGAAATGCTCTCCATCGATACTAGTCTTAGCCGCCAGACGCCCCTCAACAATTTGCATTTTACAACGCACATGGTCAACCTTTCGCCAAATGTGTAGTAAGCTCCAAATATGATTGCTCTTCTCTCTGTTGCCCAGATTCTAGAGTTTTTACAGACGGGACTTGATAAGGGGTTGTCACCTAATACGTTAAAGGCAGATGGTGGCCTTGGCATTATTCTCATTCACAAGGGCCTCATTCTCTTTAATACACGATCACCCACGCATAAGATCTTTCCTTCAGAGCCACAATTTACGCCTCCAGCAGTGCACTGTTATCCCACCTGGGACCTTAACAAAGTCCTTATCGCTACTCATCTAAAGATCCTTTTGAACCTTTTGAAAATGTTAAGTTTCCAATTTCTCACGTACAAAGTAGTTTTCCTGGTAGCGATCACTTCCCGTCGTATATCTCAGAAATTGCAGCCCTGTCTGTCAGACAAGATCTCTGTGTTTTCATGCTGATCGTGTGGTTCTCTCGTCCCGATCCCACATTTATGCCAAGAGATATTCATCTTTCCAGAGCAGAGCTATATTCTTCATATTTTTAGTGACCATCTCAGGGGATGGAAATGACAGTAGCTTGATATGAGGCGTGCTCTGCGAATCTATATCAAGCGGTACAGCGGCTTTTCAGGAAATCAGAGGCTTTATTCGTGTCCTTTCAGCCAAATTCTCAGGTTTGCAAGGTTTCACCATCTACGATAGGCCCGTTTGGATAGTGCAGCAATATCAAAAAACATACTCACGACTCATATCTCTGCTATTGGTGCTAGGGCATAACAGCTCATTTAACAAGGAGTGCAGCTAACTTCGGCAGCAGCGGGCCACACAGGCATCAATTAACTGAAATCATGTCGGGCCGCAGCTTGGGCTTCCCATCGTCCCTTTATTAGGACAGTTTTAAAATTGATGTGTTTGCCTTCTGCCTGCGAGGCTTCCTTCAGGTGCCAGAAAGAGTTACTTGCAGAAAGGTCCAACAGAGACTAGGAGAAGATTCCAGACCAGACGGAGTCCGTCCCCATAGACAGGCCAAGCTTCTCGGTATGTCGCCACTACTGGATGTCTGAAACAGTCATAGGGAAGAAGGGGTGATGGTACTTACCTGACTACCCGTCTCTTTAAGCTCTAAGCAACATCACAGCCCCAAGCCTTTTTTTCCAATCTGGTGGGGTCCTGTTTTTTGGCCAATGAACTTTTTGTAGAACGTGAGGATGAAGAGCCGGCTATATTGTCTCTCGTCTTCGCCAAACTGGG